>BRDA01007903.1:0-22247 GCA_036984385.1 Crenuchus spilurus | reverse complement strand
AAAAAAAAATTTACAACTATGACAAACTTATCACCGCCGTGCCACCGAATCACCAATCGTGCAAGCGGAGAGTCGCGACCCCAGAACCCAAGCTCAGGGGTAGACTCGCCTCAAAGGTACAAGAGAGAACATGGAAACTCCGCTCAGATGGGGACTCGAACCCAAGACCCCAGCGCTGAGAGGCGAACGTGCTAACCACTAAGCCACCGTGCCGCCACTATTCAAACAGTATCAACATTTAAAAAAAAAGGCCTGAAATATGTGTAATAAATATAAAACATATGACAGGTTAATTTTTAAAAATAAGTAATAAACACAAATTAACTTTTTCAACATGTTTTAATTTTTGGAGATCCACTAGTCAAACAAAATACAGTAAAAACTCTAAAAAGTGAGGTTAGAGATCAGGATCGATTCTGATATATGACTAGTACTAATTAAGAAAACAGATAACCAATTTTCATTACCATTAATGTGACATTTGTGTTGTGAAAATCTACAATAGAACACATAACTTACATTAAATAAACATAATTTAATATTAAAATATAATAAAAATAGTTCTATACAAAACACTGAAAAGCATGTTTGACTGGATTTACCACAATTCATTAATAAGCAGCTGTATTTCATAATGAACAAGAACAAAATGACACATTGCTTGCTAAATAGTGAACCCACATTCATCTACTCTTTTAAATTCTTGCTGGTTACTCATCTTTTACATCAACATTATGCCCATCAGCATCATCACGGCTGGTGAAACAGAACAGTGTACAGTGTCAGAAAAAAAGTCTGTCATGGTTATTAATGTCCAACAGTGTATAATGAGTCTACATGGAGTTTTCCAGGAACCTTTCTGGAGGAAGAACAGCATCCTTAACTAATAATGAAAGTTAATGTAAAGAGATTATTTTACAAGTAGTTTTGGCCAGTTCTTTATAAAATCTCACAGTTACGGTAGCTAACTAAGAAAAACATCAAACATTCTAGCATGCTAGAACAACCCAGATGTTCTCCGGAGGAGGTTCTTTGGTGTGCATGTGCTACAAGACCAAATACGGATAACAGCAATGGTCAGAAAGCTTTGATTTTCAAGGCAAGGAAACATTTTATAGGACTAAAATGATCCAGCACGTTCTGAGATTGGAGAAAAAGAGTGTTACTCAGTCTTTAATTATTTCAGAGGAGGAGGCAGAAAAACACTGACATGGAGGATACAGAAATAAATTAGAGGATATTACCCCAGAACCTCAACGTAGAGTTAATCTAATCCCAACAGATTATAGTTTATCAAACCAATACTGTTCCAATGACACTGGGACACTACATTAGTATTGTTACTGCAGTAAACAGTCACTGAATTCAAGTGTAAAGTTTAAAGAGATGAGAACTACATCCGTACTGCAATCAGCCTGCATTAATCTTTTCAACTACTAAGCAGCTCACATAAAACAGTATTTTCTTCACCACTGCAGCCACTGGAGAGAGACCAAGTCACAAACGCATGGCAGCAACAGCCTGGGTAATGCCCAGTCATTAAACCATTAACCCCAGTTTATGTCCAGTGCATGATTAAGAGGATTAATTCACTGTTAAAGTTACAAATCAAAAACGTGTAACTTCTTAGCCAACTGGACTCGCCTCAAACGGCCTGAAATGACTGCGGTGTGACTGGCCTATAGAATTCCCTCTTTAGCGGTAAAGACTGAGGTCTCTGAGCAATGACGAGTGCGGTAGAAGGGTCAGTAACAGAAGCAGCCTCACCTTCTCTCTGCTGCTGGGGGATGATGGGTGGAGGCTGTGGAAAGGCCTGGCTGATCTGTCCGTATGCAGCTGGGTAGGCTGCTGAGACACACACACATGCCAATGTGTCAGAAGATACAGTTAAACACGTACAGTGGTTATGTATATGCCCTTATAATTGTTTCACATATATATGTAAGTATGTATATGTAATAATAATATGGTCCATATGTATTATATAAGATAAGTAGGTTAGCAGTGAAAATCACAGATATTTTATCCTGAAAATGTATAAAAACAAACACACACACACTGTCCTCACACTGCAGCACATTTAAACTCAACAGCTACAGCAAACTGAACCCACAAACACAAACACATTAAAACTTTCTGAGTGACAGACCTGCATATTGCTGGACTCCTGCATAAGCCTGCTGAAGAGGATCAGCTGCTGTGGGACTCTGGGCTAGAGAGAAAGACAGAACAAGGCAGAGAGACACACATAGAGACAGAGAGAGAGACAAGAGACAGAGAGAGAGGGGTAATAGACAGGTCAGAAAGTGAAAGGCACTTTGTGGAGGGCGCTGGCTGCGTTTGTGTGGGCATGAAGCTGAGTGTCAGTGAGTTCATCTCTCTCTCTTCTTTCTCCCCCAGTCTCGCACCACCCTCCTCAAACAATTAAGCCGTGGGACAGGGCCCAAGCCCTGCCAAAAGTTTCCACAGCGCTGGATCGGCAGCCAGAGAGAGAGCACTGAGAACAATATAGATCTACACCTCCACACTCCACATCAATCAGCCCTGAGCTGTTGCTGTAATAAACGCAGGCCGCTGCTGCTGCACCGATACATCAGCCCTCATTCAGCTCAATACAAGCCTGCTCCAACCACTTAAACACTGTAGACTGCAGTTTCCACTCCTATCCACTTTTAGGTGCAGCTCATCTGCTGAATTTGAAGATTGGAGACACATTACAGTCAGGACTACAAAGAACACCACGAAACAAATTGGAACAAAAGCTACAGCAGGGCTGTCACGATTACTCAAAACATCAGTGATAAAGTTTAACAATATACAGTGGAACTTCGTCATTTATCTGTTCTAAAGTGCCTGATGATAACAAAAACGAACGATAACTGAAGCAATATTTCCCATAAAAAATAATGTCAAACCAATTCATCTGTTCCAGACAAATATGAACAAAAACACATTTTATATAGAATAACTATAGTTTTACATACAGAACACAATGAGAAATAAATACTAAAGACTAATGAAATGGATAAATGAACATTTAACATCACTCTTACAGGTTTACGCTCTGTTTTAAAGAGTGCCGGTGTGGTCCAGCCAGCCTTTAGTGTGACATGTTTTAGTTTGCTTTGAGCATTATCAACAAGAAACAATTAGAAACCAAGCTAGAGAAACAACAAGAAACAAAGCCAGAGAAACGAGAAACAAAGCCAGAGAAACAAGAAACAAAGACAGAAAAACAATTAAAATAAAGCCAGAATGAATGATGAACGAGTGGGTGAATGATAAACACATGGGTGGATGCTTTGTTTTTCGCAAAAACTATTAACATGGGTACGTCGATGAAAACTGGGTGAATGAACAATAACTGGGACAAAATATCCCTGGAAAAAGCCGACAATAACTAAATTGTATGATAACCAGTGCAAACTATAACCGAGGTTCCACTGTATTATTGATGATTAGTCATCAGTTTACACTGTAAAAATGGACTTAGCAAGTGAGACCATCTTAAATTAGGTTTTTAATATTTGTCACTTAGAGAATGTTAAAAGCTTATTATGACAGTTTAGCTTGTTAAGTTGTTGAAGGCAATACATTAAAAAGTAACTAAAGCTATCCATCAATATGTGTCTGCTAAATAGTCATAAGTCGAGAACATTGTCAATTATAAATATTAGATATTTAGACTAAATTTAAGATTTTACGTATGACATTCATATAGTGGCAGACTTTCGTGAAATTGGCTGCTGTGCCTTTAAGATTGATATATGTAACTCATATATGTAAATCTTTCAAATGTCCTTCAGTTTTTGCCTCATTTAAATAGTACTCCAGATTGAAACACTCCTTATAACTTCAGTGTGAATGGGTGGGGTTAATCTGCTGAATAGGAATATTCTATTCTGGAATTTTCTATTCATTAAACATAAAGAGACATATTTCAAGCTTTTTTTGGTTTTGATGTTGATCAGTTTGGCTTATAGTTCATGAAAATCAGAAATCCAAAATCTCAAATTATTAGAATATTTTGTTTGGAGTTTGAATAAATTACTATTCAAACAGTATCAACATTAAAACAAATGACTTTAAATATGACACTTTATGTCTAATGAATATACAATATATTAAAGTTTACCTTTTTGAATTAAATAATGTAGACAGTTAACTTTTCCACTATGTTCTTAGTTTTGGAGGTGAACTAGTAATATTGTGATATATTGTGAAACTGTAATTATGGTAATTAGTCCAATGTAATTTTAATAAAACTGTCAGCAGTGTGTCCTTACACTACTTTCTGTTTAAGAGTCTAATGGCTGAGGATTACAACACTGCCATCTAGTGATAGGGGGTTTAAACGCATCACAAAATGAGCCACCAATGTTTCATCAATGTAAACTACTCATTAAAAAACTTACTATGTTTTGAGAACTGATATCACAAAGATAATATTGCAGTACTCAGTGGGCAGTGTTAGGTCTGACACAATTAATATTTAATATGACCAAAAAAAGTTCCAAATTCATTTAACTTTTTCTTTGTCAATTGTTATTGTTCATTTAAAGTAATCATCAGATTCCTCCGTTACTGAGATGATGGACAGTGACAGCCCTGTGTATATGCACTGGCCACACAGCAACACAACAGATTATTATTCAATATAACAGCACCACACAATCTAGACAAACTAAAACCACGTTTACAGGGTATCTCTCCATCCACAAAGCACCCAATACATATAAACACTCATATACACATAACAGCACAGCACACGGCACAGAACGGAGCTGAGATGGACACTGACAGGCTGATATTTTGGTACCTTCAGAGAGAGAAGACAGGAAGCAGCTTCCCTGAACCCCAAAACAACTCCGCTGAGCCACGCCCAATCCGCCTTTCTCCGAGTCTTCCCTAAAAACCACCTCCTGCAGGACTGAGACACAGCCAGGAAACACATACATTTGCTTTTCTCTCCAAGAAGCATCACCAGACAGCTGCAATCTGACCCTACTAGACTTTTTATAAAATGACAAGAAGGAACCTCCGGAGTCATGTACAGCCAGCAAAATCAAATAGATTAAATGTTACATTTTCATTACTCTAGCTCTCCTGAAAACTGCAAAAAGTAGAGTGGAAGCATCTTAAACCTAGTTTTAAACCTAGTCTAAATATCTAATATTTCTCATTCTGAGAATGTTGTAAGCTTATTGTAAGATTATTTAACTTAGTTTGGGTCCAGCTGTAGCAGTCATCTTTAAAATTTGGCTTTGACCATGAACTCCAATAACCTACCTTGTGAAATGTTTGAACTTCACTGCCATTTTGGACCAAAAACTGGCCCAACTTGAGCCAACCAACTCTATCAATCCAGAGTAAAGTTTAAATTGAGTTCTGACATCTGGTTTGGGATAAAGTAATCACCCAATTAAGTATTAATAAAGTAATTGTACTTTATTAAAAATTAATAAAGTAATTGTATTTGGCCCACATGTTAGTCAGAGATCAAATGCCATGATAAACCTAAACATGACTGCTACAGTTTGGCCAGTTTGCACCCACATACACTAATCATTGCCACAACTGAGTCAATCATGCCTTTGTTGGGCCATATTGGTCCAGAAATGCTATCTGGGGTCCTATTATAAGTTTACAGTATTCTCAGAATGAGAAATATTACATAATGAGACATCATTTAAATTACTTTTAATTGCTAAGATAACAGTGTTGTAGTGAAATAGCTTTTTTACAATATTCATTAAATAAAAAATTACTCATTGGTTAACTGCAGTTAATAAATTCAGTACTTTTATATTATAAAGTCTGTTTTTATTATATAGTGTGAGTGAAATATAACTGCATCTAATTTAGAAACTTTTATTTCTAAAATCATGCTTCAAAATATTTGCTCTAAACCAATAATCTAGTTTTAATGCATATTTAATGCAAATACAGTTTTAAATATATATCAGCAACATTTCATGACAAACTAAAATCTTATTATACAAAACTATGCATTTCTATAGTCTTTTACAAACTTCTGCACATTTTAATGCACTTTTACCCTTTATTTACCAAATGTAACACTTTAGAGAAAGCAAGATGTGAATACATTACATAAAGGTACAATAAATATTCTGTTTTATTGCAGTGGTCCTTTAATGTATTGTTTATATTGTCACTGCTGTAATCAATATTTCTGATTAGAAAAAAACCCTTATACTTAATACTTCTAATGTAAATGATTGTAATTAGATTAATGGCTGTTTCTATTGATCCATCACATGGTCATATAATATAAAGAGCAGCATTTGACTCAATTCTAAATGGAGTCAATGTATAAGAATAAATAAATGATATGAAGTTTTCACATAAATATGATTATATGTATGAGAAAGGTACCTGGGTACGGATGAATGCCATTGGTAAAGACTGCCTCTGTAGGTGGCTGCCCATTGGCTTGAGGAGGGGGCAGTCCGGTGAAGCCGTTCACACTGATTGGTGAAGGGATACTGGTCACTGTGGGTGCAGTGATACCAGGGGGCGTACTTCCTCCTGAGAGACACACAAAAATAAATAACAAGTAATTTTCTTCTATACTTGACCATCAATGTGCCAGTCTTTCTTGTCACTGGGGTGCTGTTCCTTTGGCCCATTTAATTTTGTAAGCATAATTATGTATTAGGTTGTATTGTAATGAATGTATTTGAAGGTATATTGATCCATTCATCCTGTTCTGTTATTTACATGTTTAAAAGATGTTAGATAAAGATACTAATCTACTTTTTTCTGCTGGAAAAGTCCATGTAAGATTTAAGAACATTAAATGCTGGGTTGAATCTTTACTGGGATGTTTACATTGTTTGGACCCAGCAGTACCACAGAAAATAAAGTGAAAGTAATGTGATGGGCAGCATTAACAATTGTATTTATATTGTAGAGAAGCCCATTTTGACCAGTGATGTACTTTTTATTCTGACTGTTTGTGTGTGTTCAGAACTTTGTTTACTAAATGTTGTTAATCTAACAAACATATTATGTAGGTACACTCAAGGGTGTAACCCACAGTCATTAAAGAAGCAACTAAAATAAACAGAAAATGTTATTAAGAACAAGAATGAGTAATAATGTAATAATTAAAACCTTTTAAACTTAATCTTTAAAATCTGAAATATAAGTGGAAGTGGAAACGGGTTCATTTAAAAGCAGAAGCTGATTTGCTGTAAAGTAAAGAAAAGGCATTTTAACCCTCTGGAGTCGGCTCTCCTGCCGGCGGCACAGTTACAAATTTCAACATAAACACTTATATAACTGCGAGATTTTATTGTAGAAATAAAATGAAACATACTGCGGAAAAATTTAAGGGTCTACTTTTCAGTCAAGTTGAATTGAAATATATGTTTAGATTCTTGTGAGAGAAGCTTAAATAAGCAGCGGGACATCTGTGAGAACAAGTCAGACAGCTGTGCATATTTTCCCACCAAAAAGAGCACTCTGTCATTCACATGATAATGACATGATAATTCCGGACATTTCTTTGATGGGTTCCAGCAGCCAGGAATCTGTAGTACATTGACAAACAAAAGCCTCTCAGCTGAGGTGATCCTGAACAGAGTGTTTCACACATATCTCATATATATTCAATGTGGGGTTAATGGCTGAGTGAAAACAGAGTGTCACCTCACATTAGTTAAAGCTTTAGAAATAAAACCACATACAATCTCTAAAAACTGTAATGAGCAGTGTGTAGCCAACACCTTTGTTTATTCAGTTCTGAGCTCAAAAGTCTTGGCTAGAAATATTTTGAGTGTTTTGTCACAATATATCAGCACATCTGAAAATTTGTTTTTGGAAAGTCTAAGTTTAGAGCAGATTTAATCAAAATATGGATTTATGACACTCTTACTGTTTTGACTTTTGTTGTTGAGTTTGTCCTGAACAAAAGCCCGTGTGAGAGTTTGGAAAAAAAATTTGATGGATGTAATTTGTAAAAAAAAAAAAAAGTCAAGCAAGTTTAGACTACATCTGAGTGTCTGTAATCCCCTCAGACTCCAGAGGGTTAGTGAGGGCTCCTTATGTTTTTATGATAATGAATGGGCATGATATAAAGTAAAACATGAATTATGTGACAATCTCATGAATTACACTTGAAACATTAGAAGAGATTAATCAGAATGTCTGTGTGTGTGAGAGAGAGTGTGAGTATTGTTCTCTCTGCTGACCTGATGTAGGGGTCATCGGTGCTCCTGGCAGGCCATTGATGGTGGCCATGTGCTGCATCTGAGCTGCAGCAAATGCGGCCATCGGACTGAGATATCCTCCCTGACCAACCGATGCCATCAGAGCTGCCTGCTGCTGCACCTAACACAGCATGTAATATAGCAAGTAATATAACATTACATAACAGTATAATATATATAACACACACATATTTACATAACATATCATAATATAGCAAATCATAATATCAAAGTACATATTTTGTGTATAAAATAAACTAAACTTACTATGTTTTATTATCATAATGTCACATTCCAATAATCAAAAATATTATATCATATAATATATTCTGTGAATGTGCTTTTTCATTATAGATTACATGGATTTTAATAAAACAACAAAAATAAGGTTAATTCAAATGATGTATATGTAATTTAGTATGATGTTTTATATTTAAATAAATATACATATACACAGTATGTGTTTCTCCTCACAGTATGTGTACAGTAGTAGTACACAGAAAGAGAAAAAGAGAAGAGAGACAGAGAGAAAGAAAGAAAGAAAGAGAGAGAGAGAGAGAGAGAGAGAGAGAGAGAGAGAGAGAATGTGCATAGGCTCCATACGCTCCAAACTGCAGGGCCATAGGATTGAAGATGCCCATCTGACCGGCCATCTGCTGCATGCGCCGAATAGTGCGTTCTTTATCTGTGTCTGCAAACTTCACCACCAGACTGGAGGAAGCACCCTGACACACACACATACACACACATTTTTACAACTGGTCAGGTAAGGTCCCTTTATGTATATGTCCTATATATATATATATTGTATATATATTGTATATATATTGTATATACTATACAGTCCAGAAAAGTTAGAAAATTGGTCCAAAACTATTTTACAATTTTATATATATATATATATATATACATACATACACATACTGTATATAGTATATATAACATGAGAATACCTGCTTCTCATCAATAAGGGGTGATCTATACTCACAGGCATGGTCTGACTGCCATGTAGTGCGCTGATCGCTGCCTGAGCCTCAGCATGAGATGAGTACTTCACAAATGCACAGCCTGATATCAAAACACACACACACACACACACACACACACACAACAGCTTTAAGTCAAACACAGCAGTTCCACAGCACAGTAGTGAAGATTATTGACGGAAATTAAATAACTAAAATAATAATAACACTGTACTAACAAAGGTTTACTTGTCTCATAATTTTAACCTCTTAAGCTCATTTAGCTCTAGTTTCAGATTTACATTCCTCACTACTTACTTCTAACCCTGAGGTATACACTGTGTCCAAAAGTTTGTGGACACTTTTGTAATGAATGCAATGCAGGTACTTTGACAAACATGTACAGATGCAAACACATATTGTCTAATCCCTGTAGAGAAGTACTGCCAACAAAATAGGGCTAAAAATAAACATGTTGGCATCATGTCCAATGCCAGGTGTGGGCTAGAGGGGTATAAAGTCCCCCATAACTGAGCTGTGGAGCAGTGGAACTGTGTTCTCTGCCCCATCCAGTACTTTTGGGATAAGTTGGTGGAGTTGAAGGTGAGGTGGTGGTGGTGATCACCCAACTAACCCTTCTGAACAGTAGAGAGTTACTCCAACAAATGCAGGATAAACTCTTTGTAATACATTTGATTTCAGAAGAGGAAATGAATGAGCAGGTGTCCCAACACTGTCCTTGAAAAGAAAATATACAATTCATGAAATAAACTCAGTGTGTCTCTTTTCTGCACTGCAATGACTTTGAGAACTCAGTATTGTTATTATACCTCTACAAAATTAAGAGAACATAATATTTTGACATTATCATTAGTGATGTTTAAAAATGATCTGAGGTATTAAACAGGATTTCAGTAGGAACCCCTAGTGGCTGACCTTTGCTGTTTCCGTCTGGTCCTCTGAGGATAGTGCACTCCTCGATGCTGCCAAAGGACTCAAACAGGCGTCTCACATCATCCTCACACTGCTGCTTGTTCAGCATTCCCACAAAGAGTTTTCTGTCTTCTGAAACCAACACAGCCGGGTTAGGATCAGCAAGATAAAAAAAAGACAAAATCAAGGCCCATAAATGAAAATACAGTCCAGATTTCACTGGTAACCCTTGAGCGCCTTTGGCTGTTTTGCTAATTTTTTAACGTTTAATTTAGTCTTTATAGACCACATTAACAGCATCAGTTTTACCAGATTCATATTATATCTGAACATACTGTATAAACAAAACAAAACAACACATAAAATCAGATCTGAACTATTATGTGAATCTCAAACCTGATGAATGAAGCATTTCAAATGTGAACATATGCTGATAAAAATGGAGATCAAATGAAGCTGAAATATAACTATTTACAACAAAAAGCAGATGTGATTTTTTTTCACCACTTGGGGGCAGTGTTGTCTACTACTGCATTGTGTGGCTTCATCACAGGGCATCTACCACCTCACAAATTTTACAGATGTGTAAATATGATTTTTATATCAAACTTAAATTATTATAAATCAAACAGTCAGTCAAACAAATAAAATTCCACATTCTCATTAACTGTCCCTGTTAAGTTAGACAGTTTAGAGACAGTGAAGGTAATTATTGATAAGCATGTCTATTTGAAGCTCAAGTATAAAATGTTAACTCGACTAATATTTGAGAAATGATCTTCCAACCTAATATCATGCCCTTTTGGACATCAGTCACACCATGTGATATAAATTATATAAATCATGGAATCAGTTTATAGACCAAAATGTGTCTAAACTTTGGACACAAAGCTGCACCTTTGTCAGATATAACAGCTGAACACACTCGTGACATTCTTTCTACAACAGACATCAAACATTCTTCACACAGTTCTTCACTAATCTGCTGCACATAAATGTTGGCACTTGTAGGTTAGCTTTGCTTTTCACTTCATCCTAAACCAGCTGGATGGGGTTTAAGTCTGGAGACTGTGCTCCACTCCATGTTTTCAAACTTATCTTGTTCTTTTTTCCTGAGGTAGTTCTGGCAGAGATTGGACTTATCGTTCTTGCTGTAGGATGAACCCCTGACCGACTAGGTGCATACCTAAAACATTTTAAAACTGTTCAAAAACTTTTGACCAGTAGTGTATGAAATGAAATGAAACTTGAGAATATGGAATGAAGTTTCATGTCATGAAGGCACTTGACCATCTGTTATATCAGAAAGAAGTCAGAAATATCAGAGAGAAGTTAAAACATGTTAAATGTAACAGTAAAATGAAATATGCAGACACTGAACAATTTTAGTACAATCTACTATGCTACAGCTTAGCTAACATGTCTAAAAAGCAAAGCACTGTTAAGAGTAATGCATTGTTGTAATGTTTGTAAGTCATACCCAGAGGTGGGTAGAGTAGCCAAAAATTGTACTCAAGTAAAAGTACTGTTACTTCATAATAATATGACTCAAGTAAAAGTAAAAAGTAGTCATCCAAATAATTACTTGAGTAAGAGTAAAAAAGTGCTTGGTGAAAAAACTACTCAAGTACTGAGTAACTGTCGAGTACCGTCTGATTTATTTGTTAACACAAGCATTCAATCAGACAGACAAAAATACATCTTTAGGCAAATCAGAGTTCATCCAATCAATAAAATACATTTAAATTAATAAATTAATTACAAAATAGCTTAAATTAAAATAATCCTGGTAAATTCAAGTACTTCAATAAAAAATTAATTTATATAATAATAAATAAATAAATAAATAAATAAATAAATAAATAAATAAGAACACAAATTTTTCACTGCAGGCAGAACTAAAACAAGGCAGCCCATAAACTCTCATAAACTGTGTGTGTGTGTGTGTGAGACAAAACAAGCAGAAACAAACTTTCACCAAAGAATCACTCAGTGATGTCACTATTAAGCTTCAACAGTGGTTGGTTCTTGCAGTGAAGCTGTGATCGTTTAGCAGTCTCTCACATGCTGCAGATGCAGGAAGACCTGTGTTGACTTTGAGTGACAGCTTCTTGGTGTGAGGAAAGGTGTGGAGTAGATCCATACCTGCATAATGTAGCTGCTGTTTCGCGCTTTTTGTAAGGTAAACATGCTTTCAATATGAGGCCAATGGTGTTCCTCCTCGTCTGCACTGCCGACCGCTGATTCTGACATTTTTCTTCCATTTGCTACGACTGTAAATTGTAAAGCTAACCCGTCCTGCTGCTGAGATTGAGTATTTTCACGTGACAAGACTGCACGACTACATTTGATTGGTGAAACATAGTCACATAGTAGAGCCTTTGGAAGTCAGTCGCTCTCTCTGTTAAAATAAAACGCGAGGGGGATAAAAAATAATGACGCGTACAATACATAAGAGGTAAAAAGAAAAGTAACGAGCTTATTGTAGCCTAATGTAGCGGAGTAAGAGTACAGTTTCTTCTTTACAAATGTACTCGAGTAAAAGTAAAAAGTATAGTGATATAAAACTACTCCTAGAAGTATATTTTTTTCAAAAACTTACTCAAGTAAATGTAACAGAGTAAATGTAACTCGTTACTACCCACCTCTGGTCATACCCCACATCTATGACCTAGCTTAGTCTATATTACAAACAACACTAGCTAGCCTAACCTATTTACAAACATAGCAGTAGCTAGCCTAGCCTATAATACAATCGTAGCACTAGCTAGCCTAGCCTATATTACAAACGAAGCACTAGCTAGCATAGCCTATATTACAAAAGTAGCACTAGCTAGCATAGCCTATTACAAATGAAGCACTAGCTAGCATAGCCTATATTACAAACGTAGCACTAGCTAGCATAGCCTATATTACAAACATTTTTGGAGCAAAGGATTTACCTTCCTCCCCTCCCATGGATTTTAGCTAAACAAGTCCACATTATCTGGCTAAAAGCAATTGTTTGTAATACAGACTAGACTTATGTTTGTGTTATAGGCTAGGCTGGGTCATAGCTGTGAGGTATTAGAAACGTTAACAACGCATTACTCTTCACAGTGCTTTTTCCTTTGAATGTTTTTTTTACATTTTATTTTATTTTTTATTTATTTATTTATTTATTTATTTATTTATTTATTAGAAACGTTGGCTTAGATACATGCAGTATATTGAACTGAAATTGCTCAGTGTCTACATATTTCAACATATTTCACTGTTATATTTAACATCGCTGTCATTTTTTCCCGAAAATTACACATCCAAAACAGTAGATGGCACAATATTGTTTTAGCATGTTTTACAGTAGTCTTATTATATCAATATGATTCAATCATGACTTAAAGGCCTATAATACTCCCAATATTGGTAAAAAAACCGCTGTAGAGTCTATATGTTGACAATCACTCAATCAGTCTGTTTACTGTAGTCTCCATAACTTAAGTTTTGCTGCTGATTTCTGGCTTTCCACTGCTTTACCCTGGTCTTATTGTACTCATTTCATGAAGCCAACATGGCTTTACACCAGTGTGCAGACTTTTAAGAAGATCTAGTGTATAGCTGTCAACCTATATTGTTTTAAAAATGACATGTCTTACATTGATTTGCATGTGTTTTGTTGACATTGTTCCCATGTTGGCAGCCATTGACAACGTCAGAAAACAGGAAAGATAGGGAGTGCTCTCTCTCCGTTTTTAACTCTATGGTATATAGACTTTCATTTCATATTCTCAAGTTCTTCTCATTTCTTTATATATATAATTTCCCAAATGGCTTCCCATTATAAATAAATAAATAAATAAACATATACATAGTCATATCAGAATATTATGCTGCAAATTACAGTCAGTTGTAGCAGAGTGTAAAACAAGCATCATGGACAAAAGATGTGATGTGACCGATGTACTAAAGAACATAATATGAGGCTAACGAATAAAGCATGGTGGAAGCAGCATCTCAGAAGCAATGAACTCCGTGTATGATGTTGTAGAGCTGCTGTAGTGAAGGTGTACTGAGAATGGACTTCTTGTACACTGAGAGCATCCCATCAGCATAACAGTGGTACCCCACAAGCCACTGATACCAGAAGTTGCTGATGTTTCTGGTGAGTAATCAACCAATCAGAGCAATAAACCACAGTCACACCAGTTAATCTGTAATGAACACACAGGAACAACGAGGAAAGTGTCAGGGATCACGACTGAGTGAAGGGTGGTACTTCCCTCTGTTAAGTAGACAGTCATAATATTCTGATATGACATTATTCCAAACGTATGCATATGTAAGTACTTAAGCACTGTAATTACACAGCTACCTAGTGATAGTGGACCAGTGTGTACAATGTGCGTCTCCATCTACTGCTGCCTTCATTATAAGTCCGGTCACATCACTGTGAGACTTTTCCATCTTCAGATGATGATGAAAGTGAGATGGAGTGGCAAGAGCTGTTTTGTTTAGATTAAGGACAAGCCTCTCATTCTTTTCCATTCTTGCTTATTCCTATCTCGTCTCCCTGCTGTGTGCTTTCATTCTTTGCTCTATCTGTCTTTGTTTTCTCCCACCGCATCTCTCTGCACATCTTCATCTCTCGCTTCCTCTCTCTGTCCTTTCTCTCTCTGACCTCCAGCTCTCTCTCTCTTTCTCTCCAGTGCTCCACCTGCATGTAGATGGCTGGAGAGTGGATGGGGGCTCATCAGGGGGGCTCTGTAGGGACTTGGTGTGATTTTAAAGGGGGCAACAAGCAGGATAAATTTGGTGGTCTTATAGGACAAAGACAATTGATCTGTCAAGTGTGAATAAGGGAAGATGCTTTAAATTAGAGAGGAGGATGTATGGAGCTGTGGAGAGAGAGGTGAAGAGGTGCATCCAGCTTGAGTTCTCTGCTGTGTTTGTCTTCGTCTCTCTGTGAACCCATCAATCCTGGTTAGGGAATACCAGACCCAAAGGAGGTGAGGAAGACAAGCAATTCCACAATCAAATTCTCTCTCTCTCTCTTCTCTCTTTCTTTGTTTCACACACACAAGAAATAAGAAAGGCCAAACACCATCATTAAATCATTAGTTCATGAGAATTTGAACATGAACAAATGTTTATAAATGACAGTTCATGTAGTTACTAATGACTGTATTCATTTTTGCAAATGTTAACAAATCATTAGTAAATCATATGTTAATGAAATTCTCATGAACTAATGATTTCTTCACAGTTATTAATCATTAGATAATGAGCTATTAAAGAAAATTAGTTGACCAATGGACTTGACCAACACTTAAACCATGCAATTACTTGGGGCCCCAGAGATCAGGGGGCCCCTGCTGGCCAAAAGAGGTTCGCAAAAAAAACAAAACAAAAAAAAACAATTGTTTTTGTTGTTCCACACTAAAGAGGCATACACAATGGGTGTAATTTGGGAGTGGAGGTGGGGTACAGCTTCTTTTACAAAAGACAGTTTTGGTTCTCTGTGTTACGCTATATTAAAAAGAGATGTGTCGAGCACTAGGGCCCAACAAAAAACGACCACTTCGTTGCCCACAAGCTCATCGATTGGCTTTGCCATTTCATGCTAATGTATGATTAGCTGTCCCAACGGTCACTCCATCAAACAGCCTCTGGACTTGCAAACCAGTGTTTTGTGATTTGGCTGTAGTCTGTGTTCACCTGACACTGTCAGTTGTTAACATGTTGGACGTTTGTTCTGCCTGTTTCACATCAGATGGACATATTTTAATAGCAGAGGTTTAATATTAAAACCATTAACATTAACATTAGAGTCTGTGTCTGTGCGTGTGTCTACCAGTCTGTGATAAGCCATCTATTTACATGCCTCCAAGTTTAACTATTATCAAAATAATTCAGAATTTCTGCTTATTTTTTTTACTCAAAAATGACATATAATTATGTGTAAATGAGGTCTATTGACCATACAGTCCAAACATAAGTGTAAAATTGGTGTTAATGAATCTGAGTGAAGTTGATTATCAAGGTGCAACACAGAATTGGGTGATAATTTTATATTACATGATTTTAACAGTTTATTAATATTTAATATTAAATTAATTTAATATTTTATTAATGATTAATATTATTTATTTTATTAATAATGATAATGATTATAGTTATTATTAGTATATTATTAATAGTAACTAGTAATTCCTAATAAAATATTATTAATAATAATGTTTAAGGAATGTTTAAAATTTAAGTATAATTAATATTTATTAATAATTAATAATAATACTTTAATTTATATTTAAGCCTGTACCATAACTATAAAAAGGAATTTGTTTGATCAGGGCCCCCAGACATGACATTGCTTGGGGCCCCAGAACTTCCAAATCTGCCCCTGACTCTGAATATACTCCAGCTAAACTTACACCTAAACCTAACCCTAACCTCAGTTACCCTAACCCACTGAACCCTAAACTCAGTAACCAAAAGACAGTCTAGAGCTTTATTCCATTCCATAGAGTCCATAAGTAGTGTCCTTGTATTACCTACACACTAATCATGTGATATTGGCTAACTTCACTTGGTTAAATCCCTTCATTTGGAGTGCCCAGCAACATCACCATGCCGAAGACACCATGTCACACTGACCTTTGCTTCCTAAAGAGTTAGCAAATGAATAAACTACAGCCATGTATCATTGCAATAGAATATAGATAATAATAATAATATAGGTATTATGGATGACCCATCCATGCAGTGACACACATACACACACACACTAGTGAACACTTTCTGGGAGTGGTGGGTAGCCATTATCCACAGTGCCCAGGGAGCAGTTTGGGGTTAGGTGCCTTGCTTAAGGACACTTCAGCACAAGTCCGGCTCCTTAACCACAAGCCCATGGCTGCCCTAGTAGAGAGTTATCATTACAACTAAACTAAAGTTTTGGCTGAACAGGTTACTAATCACCATTTACATATGAATAATCTAGCTAACGTAACATAACAGATAACAGCCAGCTGTTAACCCGCTGGGCATGCACTGACTGAAAAAATTGACAAGCTGTTACTACTCCCCACACAGTCTTAGGGTGCTTTCATTGTTTAGTCAAGACTTTCTGACTTTTCAGTTTGGTCAGAACCAAAATAGAAGGTGTGAAAGCGGCCACGAACCATGGTCTGGACTAAAGTAGCAAAATTTGGTCTGACCAAAAGAGGTGGTCTCAGTCGGCATCTGCTGAACCATGGTCCGGTTCATGTGCAGTGTGAAAACACTTTTCTAGAAGGTTCAGACTTTTGGACCAAATACAGGAAGTTGACACAGCGTTAACAACATTCAACAATAACAGAAGAAAAATAAACAGAACAGCAGCAAAAAAGAACCGTGGTAGCACATGGAGCGAGGGGGAGATGACACGTTTAATATAATTTTGGTCTGATGAACATGTGAAAAGTCGGATTGAAAAACTCTGAGAGGAGGAGAGAGAAAAGAGATGACAGAGCAACCTACACTAACGAAACTGCGGCAGAGGTATATAAAAGTATATAAAAGTATTTAAATGCGTCAGATGCTCGTCCTTCTACAAATCAGTGTAGAGTGTAGGAAGACGTACCGCATGTAAGTGATGATGACAATACGTGGGCGTGTCATAGTAAAAGTCTTTGGTGCACTCACAAAAATGCAGTGTGAAAACAAACCTAACCGGACCAAATATATACAAAGCAAACAAACACACAAACCTTGATTTGGGCCATGGCCCGGACTTTCAGAAAGCACCCTTAAATTCCCTTCAGACTTAACACTTTCACTCCATGTAGTTTAGAACCTCGCTTAAAATGTCACAGTTACTGCTACTGTGAGGGGTTGCAGTAGGAGGAGAGGATGCAGTAGGATTCCAAAATAACATGTTTTTATTTACAAACTGAAACACTGTGGCTGTGAACTGAAACAAAAAAACTTAGAGAAGCTTGACGATGAAGTGCCACTGAAACTGAACTTGACCTGAACACATTAACACTGAACTTGACAGTCACGTAAACTCTATAGAGACAACACAGCATGACAGATGAGGGACAAGAGACATGAGGAGTTTTTTATAACTAACACTGATTAACATGGAATGGGACAGGGCTGTGAACTTCACAGTGCACAGCTGTTTACAGTGAACATGACAAGACTGGGGGTGTGGACATGATGTGGACAAAACGCGTGAAGGCGTAAACACAAGTACATGTGACAAGTTCAGATGAGGCAGGGGGCGTGGCCAGGGATGCCACATCAGACAATATGTCCAAGTTATTAATTAGTGGGGCATTTGAAATGCATCTAGCACACATTCTAGAACCATGCAAATTTGAGAAAACCTACAATAGTAAGGATGGGGGAGAAAGTACTAGAATGCCATGAACAGGAAAGAAAATTCAGAACAGAATGAAGGGCTGAATCTAGAATCATGCAAGATTTTTTGAAAGCTTTCTAGAAAAGTGTGGAACTGTGGAGAACATTGTAGAGCAGAAGAAACCTTCTAGAAAAGTGTACATTTAGACAGAACATTCTATAACATTGAGGATGAGGTTGAATGTTCTAGAGAACTGTCGATAACAGACTGAATGGGAGTAATTCTAGAATTGTGCAAACTTGGGAAAACATTCTAGAACAGTGTGAAATTGTGGAGAATATTCTAAAACAGTGGAAACGTTGTAGAGTAAACTGAAAGGGGAGAACATTCTAGAACAATGGCCCCTGTGAATAATTAACAGGGGAAAAAATCAAGGCAAATTGAGTGTCCCCAAACTTCTGATGTGTGGTGTATGACAGTAAATCTACATCATCTTCACGCAGGGGCTTTGAGGTAAAAGCCCACAGGGGAGGGTCCGCCGTTTATGTAAGACGGAGCAGCCTGGTTTCCTCTGGGTCCTGTAGGCCTGTCAGCACTCATTGAGGTGCACCATTAAATATGACACTTAAGAATGGGAGTCACCCCGACATCCAGCCATAATGGAGACGCTGATTTAAGACGACAGCAACGTAAAAAAAATAACAAAGAAAGAAGCGGAGCTCTACCTCCTCTGCTCTCACTGTCGGCCGGCTTCACCTGGATCGGCCTGTTCATCTGAGGAGAGACAGAGAGAGACAGAGGAGGGGTGAGATTTGTGAGATTAAAGATAAAACTTTACATTTTGTACAGTTCAAAAACATGAGTGTGAGGGAGACGCACTGAGATACAGAGAGAGACACACACAAGAGAGACAGAGGGGAAGAGAGATACACTAAAATAAATACAGAGATAGAGAGACAGATGCAGAGAGACACATGTGTAAGAAAGAGAGAGAGAGACAGAGAGAGAGAGAAAGAGAGAGAGAGAGATAACACAAACGGAAACAGAAGGAGACCGAGACCGAGACAAAGAGAGACCATGTGAGAGAGACATGCACAGAGAGAGAGAGATACACACAAAAAGAAATACAGAGACAAAGAGGGAGAGAGTTACAGAGAGAGCGATTTAAAGAGTGATAGATGAAAGAGGATGACTGTGCCATATTCATATATTCACTATTTTAAATACTGTATGTGTGTGTGTGACTTTCATTCATCCATCCATTATCACACCCGCTTAATCCTTATCAGGGTCACAGTTGTGTGTGACTTTGTATTCATCTATTTGTGGGGACCAAATATCCTCATAATGCTAGGAATACAGGTACAGTAAGTAGAAGTGGACATTTAGCTGGTCTACATGTGCTATTTTTGGAGAATTTTAAATAGTTGAAAGATTTATCTTAAGTTTTATTTTTAGGTTTAAGATCACTCAGCTATGGTCAGTAAAATGTCCTCATACGTGCAGTAATACTGGTGTGTGTGTGTGTGTGTGAATGTGAGGTGTAATTTGCAGAGTGTGGTCAGTGCAGTGAGGAAAGCCGCTCTCTAAAGCGTTTCATTTCTTCATTTTTTTCTTTCGTCACTCCTAGCAGGTTCCCGACTGACTCTGGCTCAATAATACATGCAAACCATGAAACGGTCAGAGCCAATCAATTTTTAATAATGCCAATCGCCACGGTGACAGGAGGGAGGGATGGGGCAGGGTGAGCACAGCATCAGCGGGGCAGAGAGAGAGGGGGAGTGGGGGTGGAGAAAGAGAGTAATTTAAAGACAGAAAGAGAAAGAAAGAAAGAAAGAGATAATGTTGTAGAAAGATGGAGATTTATAGCAAATAGAAAAGAAAACCAGAACACATTCTAAAAATTCTAGAGCTTTAGTGAATGTGTGCAATAATGTATCATGATTACATTATTATTATTATACATTTACATTTTACAGCATTTGGCAGATTTATAACAGTGTTTTGTTTGCATTAAGAGATTGATCTCAGCTAGTACAGACAGATTAGAGTCCAAACTCTTCAGTTCAGACACTATTAGAACTAAACCATCACTAATACCTAGAAAGAAGGAAACATACACAATTATACACAATATAAGAGCTTTACAATGCATTACAATAAGTGTTTAAACTAGTGCTGCTTAAGTGCTCCACAAAGAGATGCTCTTCAGTCTGTGTGTGAAGACTGTGAGGGACTCTGCTGTTAGAACAACTAGTGGGAGTTTGTTCCACCACCTCAGTGCTAGTACAGAGAAGAGTCTTGATGCCAGTCTTCCACGTGTCTTGAAGGATGGCGGGTGAAGTTGAGCCGTATTGGAAGCTTAAAGGGTTCGAGTTGCGACTTGAGACTTATACATAATAACAGTAGTATTATTGTAGTAGCATTACTAGTAGTACTACTGATAGTAATAGTAATAGTAGTTGTAACAGTAGTAGTAATAGAAGTAGTAGTTAATACTGTATTAGTAGTAGTAGTAAATATAGCATTACTAGTAGTAGTAGTACTACTGATAGTAATGGAAGTAGTAGTTAATATTGGAGTAATAGTAGTAGTAGTGGTAGTAGTATACTATTAGTAAAAGTAATAGTATTAGTATTAGTAATATTTTATATTGTAGTATTATGATTAGTACAGTATAAGTAGTAGTAATCATAGTAGTAGTAGCAGTAAATATTGTATTAGCAGTAGTAGTCATAGTAAATATATCATTACTAGTAGTAATAGTAGTAGTTAATATTGTAGTAGTAGTAGTAGTAGTATACTAGTAGTAATAGTACTAGTATTATTATTAGTAGTTTATATTGTAGTATTATGGTTAGTATTAGAAGTAGCAATCATAGTAGTAGTAGTAGCAGTAAATATTTTAGTAGTAGTAGTTAATGCTGTAGTATTAGTATTAGTTAATATTGTAGTAATAGTAGTTGTAGTTAATATGATTGTAGTAGTAGTATTAGTTAATATTGTAGTAGTAGTAGTTAATACTGTAGTGGTAGTAGTTAATATTGTAGTATTAGTAGTAGTAGTAGTAGTAGTTAATATTGTAGTAGTAGTACTAGTAGTAGTTAATATGATTGTAGAAGTAGTAGTAGTTAATATTGTAGTAGTAGTAGTAGTAGTAGTAGTAGTAGTAGTAGTTATTATTGTAGTGGTAGTTAATATTGTAGTAGTAGTAGCAGTAGTAGTTAATATTGTAGTAGTAGTAGTAGTAGTAGTAGTAGTAGTAGTAGTTAATATGATTGTAGAAGTAGTAGTAGTTAATATTGTAGTGGTAGTTAATATTGTAGTAGTAGTAGTAGTAGTAGTAGTAGTTAATATTGTAGTAGTAGTACTAGTAGTAGTTAATATGATTGTAGAAGTAGCAGTAGTTAATATTGTAGTAGTAGTAGTAGTAGTAGTAGTAGTAGTAGTAGTTAATATTGTAGTGGTAGTTAATATTGTAGTAGTAGTAGTAGTAGTAGTTAATATTGTAGTAGCAGTAGTTAATATTGTAGTAGTAGTACTAGTAGTAGTTAATATGATTGTAGAAGTAGCAGTAGTTAATATTGTAGTAGTAGTAGTAGTAGTAGTAGTAGTAGTAGTTAATATTGTAGTGGTAGTTAATATTGTAGTAGTAGTAGTAGTAGTAGAAGTTAATATTGTAGTAGTAGTAGTAGTAGTAGTTAATATTGTAGTAGTAGTAGTAGTAGTAGTTAATATTGTAGTAGCAGTAGTTAATATTGTAGTGGTAGTTAATATTGTAGTAGTAGTAGT
>BRDA01007902.1:9957-41179 GCA_036984385.1 Crenuchus spilurus | reverse complement strand
AAATGATACATTCTCTCAGTTTAAACTTTTGATCTGTGATTTGTGTTCTATTCTGAATAAAATATTAGATGTTGGCAGCTCCACATCATTGCATTACATTTTTATTCACAATTTGTTTAGTGTCCCAACTTTTTTGGAATCCGGTTTGTACAGTATAAAAGTCTTGTTTATTTTCACTTTTTTGAACCACTGTCTACGTGGAGCATTTGAGAAAGGAGGTGAGTGTAGAGAAATGAGAGGAGTCCTCAGGAAAAAAACATTGAGAGAAGAGTGTAATATTTTCCAATTTTATCATAAGATACCATTGTCAATACAATGGGATGCTCTCGTCACCATCCCCAATGCCAAACTTCATCTAGAAGGATGCAAGCCCCACCCCTCCATCCCTAGCACGGGGCTGTACAGAAGTGGAAACGCATTCTGTTTTTCCTCAACTCTCTCTCAGACACTTCTCTTCAATACCTTGCACCCCTTCTTTCTCCTGTCCCTGGAGAGATGGAGCTCCATTCAATACCTATAATGAATTGAAGTGTTATCCAACATCAGTACATGACCTCGCCAATGCTCTAATGGCTGAAAAAAATCAAATCCTCAGAGCTATATTCCAAAATGTAGTGTGTTTAGTGTCTTCTTCCCAAAAGAGAGTAGAAATAGAGAAGAGAACAAACTCTCACTTGAAAGAGAATAAAGTGAAGTCCAGATTCATACATTTCGCCTGACGTCCACCTTCTAGTATACCAGTGTAGACGATATATCACTCAGCACTACGCTTAGGCTTTAAACATAAATCACATCCAAGGTTTGTGAGCCTGCATAAGATTCATACGCAAACATATTAACCCGAGCTTATCCTCCCGAAGACCAGCGGTCACTCCTGACGCCTGGTATAGCTCTAACAAATCAAAGCCTCTAATGCCAAACAATTTATCTCTTTACTAAAACCACAACGAGGCGGATTTCAGGGGCCCTCTGTACCCCTCATTTGATACAGTGAAATCAGATTTCATTTCGACCAAAGCCAGATTAGCCAGAATCTCCTGTTCTCACTAACACCTTCACAAAACTGCCCAGATTAGATGGGATTTTTTCCCCAGCCACTTTATACTTTTTTGTGCTTCTGTATAGAGGGATTATGTTTTTGTCTCCTTTCTTTAATCTATTGAGTAAATGGGGGTTTGACACAGAGCAGAGAGAGAGAGAGAGAGAGAGAGAGAGAGAGTCAGGTCTATATGAAGGTCTGCTTGTCTGGGAGTAGCAGCAGCTGGTCTTGGTCTGTATATGAGGAGATGGACATCGTGGAGAAAGAAGAAGCAGGGAGGAAGCGCTTTGCCTTCAGCATTGACAGTATACTGAGCGGGACGTTTGAGAGAGAAGATGATGGCAAGGTTAGCTTGGCTGACACTCAGCACCTCCAGGGTTCCTCAGACCCAGAGTCCAGCGCTGCAACAAACACAACAGAACCTCTACAGCACACCTGCCTTTGCTGCTGCTACTGCTCACACTGTGGAGAGGTGCTACAAGCTGACTACTTACCTGCTACATGTAAGACCACCTGCTTAATACACCAATAATAATAGATTACACTACTAAATTGTGGCAGATCATTGAGGTTTTCATATGGTGTTTATGTTATGCATCATCTTATGGTATGGTTTTGGTTTTGGTGTCTCCAACAAGTTGTTGACAGTGAGTTTATAGACTTTACTACAGCTGTTTACTTTCTGCCAGAAGTTTAGTACATATTTTGTTTATCTTGGGACATAAGAATATTATGCATGGGTTTTAAGCTAACAGTCGTGGAAATACAGTATATATACAGTATAAACAAAGGACATGATGATACTGATGTCCAAAAGGGCATGATGATAGGATACCAAGTGAAACATGGTGGTGGCAGCATCTCTGAAACCACTAACACTGTGGGACGTTCTAGAGCAGCCATAGTGAAGGTGTAGTGAGAATGGACTTCTTGTACATTGAGTGCCTCCCAACAGCATAACAGTGGTGCCCTATGGGCCAATGATACCAGAGGGAAATAACAACTCTGTGAGTTGTACAAAGCAATTGATTCACAAAAGTGGACTAGTTAACCTCTATAATGAACACAGGAGTAGTGAAGAAAGTGCCAGGGATGCATGGTTACGGTGGTCATAATATTCTAATATGACTTACTTAGTCTAATTATGATTATAGTAGAGAAAGGCTATAGTAGAGATGCTATAGTTATTTCACAGCTTTTATTATAATGACAGATTTAGGAGATATGGCAAAAAAAAGTTTGCAGTGTGGATGGTTCTCCCAACTTTCTCACAGCAGTTAAAGTTGTTCTGTCTGTTTTTCAGCGTGTCAGTTAGTGTGGAGCAGGAGAGCCCTGACTGAGTCTTGTCTGGTTGGAGAAGCTCAGAGAAGAGAGAGCTTCAGTCAGATCCAGAAGAGGATCCGCCGCCATCGCACCATCTTCACTGAGGAGCAGCTGGATGCTCTGGAGGACCTCTTTCTGCAGAACCAGTACCCTGACATACACACACGAGAACAACTGGCAGAGAGAACACACCTGAGGGAGGAGAGGGTGGAGGTAACTGCTCTATCTGGGAGACTCTTTACTCACTCTGTTCATTATAATTAATGAATTGATTATTTTACAGATGAATTACTTAATCAGAGGCCAGCTATGAAAGTTAACTTAACTGAACAATATCTAACCAAGAAAGTCTTTCAAATATCCCAAAATATGTAACAACCCTTTAAAATTACTTCATACATTAAACAATACAATGTCCATCATGCTGTTTCTTATTAGTAGGGCAATTAGTAGTATAATTAAGAGGTTAATCATACATAGATAATGAAATTACACAGGATAGGATGTCAAAAGTCTTGTACTTAATCATTGGGGTTACGTACAATATCGAGGGCAAAGATGCTACCTCTATGACCTGAGGATCGCGAGTTCGAATCCCGGTCATGCTGTTTGTCATCAACAGCCGGGGCCCAAGAGAGCAGAAATTGGCAGTGCTCTCTCTGGGCGTGTAGATGATGCTCTCACTCTCTCTATCACTTTCATATTGCAATGTCCGCTGGCTCAGGTGTCTACTGATTGGTCCAATCGGAGCTGGGGACCCTGTGTGCCTTCCTCTGAGCGCGTTAGGCTCTCCAGTGACAGTGTATCAGCGGTGGTTCGAAAGAAGTGGTGGCTGCATCACACGCAACGGAGGAGGCTTGTGCTTGCCTGCACCCTCCTAGAGTCAGGGACATTGCAAAGTGATGGGGGAGAGGCCTAATGGAGGGGATGGGCTAATTGGCTACCACTACATTGGAAGGGGATAAAAATGGGCAAAAACTTAGAAATAAAAAAATTAAAAAATAAATTATATACCCACTCTGCAACAATAACCATAAATCAATATCAGCGTTCTTGGTGAGAAAGACCCACTGTCACAGTTAATGCATGCTCAGGGCCACTAATTTCTTATCGACTTTACACACTACCATCAAAACACTATTTATACACTGTACAGCAATCAATGTAATCAAAATCAGCATTCTTGGTAACTACATTTTTACCAAGCCTCATTGGTGCAATTAATATGGACTTTATGCACTATATCAGCACAGAATATACTCACTCTACAGTAATAACCCTAAATCAACATCAGGCTCCAGATGACCTGATGATATGTGGGAGAAAAAAAGTATATGTGTGTCAGGTGTCAGGTTTATTTATCACAGGATGTGATGGATGTAATACTCTCATTACCAGATCACAATCTGGAATTATGTAGGTGAGCCAAAACATGATGACTAATATGCTTCATCTGATGTTAGTCCTCCTCTATTGCTGCCAAAAGAATCCACACCTGCCAAGTTATGGACTCTACAAGACCTCTTAAGGGCTCCTGTGGTACATAGATCCCTCAAGTCCTGTAAACTGTTGTTGATTTGTATTTCCTATCGGATTCCACAAATGCTCAGACGGAGACCTGAGGCCTGACTCCTAGGGACTTACCACTGTTGCCCTCATTAAAGACACTCCCTGCTTACCCATTTCTCCACCATCCAATATGTCTACTACAAGAGCCCACTGTTCTCTTAATGTCCAATATATCCCAGATCTTCATGCTGTTATGGTATAATGAGTGGTCATAATGTTTTGGCACACTGTTGTGGACTTAATGGAATCATTATAGGACTGCTGTGTATAATCAGATGCTCCGTGTGCTTTCAGGTGTGGTTTAAGAATCGAAGAGCGAAGTGGAGAAGACAGAAGAGGCTACCTTTCAGTATCCGTGGACAAGACAAGTGGAACAACGTGCTTCATAACAACTCAACTGTGAATATGGGCTGAATGAATAGGACATATTTCAGAACTGTGGCTAATTAATAAAAAACATTTTTGCATTCTTATATCAACAAACAATACCATTTTGTTCTTCTTCACATTTGCTGAGTTCAGAGGAAATAAAATTACATATAGTGTTTCTTGGTTCATTATTATTATTATTATTATTATTATTATTATTATTATTATTATTATTATTATTATTATTATTATTATTATTATGTTATTATTATTATGTACTCTTATTCGTTTTTCATATATTCTTCTTCTTCTTCTTCTTCTTCTTCCGCCGCATTTTTGATGCGCTTCTTGTCCCGCAGTTTTCGAGATATCGACACCGTTCCAATTCCAGATTGTTTGGTCCGATTGTGTGATCCGGGCTCGTATACAGAATTTTGATCGGATGTGCAGTTTTCCTAAAATCTTCCTTAATCTGGGAATTTTTTCCCATAGCTAATGAATGGGGAGCAAAAATGCATGCTCATCTACTATACTTCTGCTTGACCATTTCGGATACACTATATCAGGGCAAGCCCCAGAGCAGAAATTAACTGTTGTTTTGACCCGCACTTGTTTATTTGTCGTTTTATTGCCATCCCTTTTTCGTCCCATTGACTTCCATTCATATTCACCCATATCAAATTCCAGGCTTCCTTTTGCCAAACAACAACCAAAATTGATATACATCATCATGGCAGGTAACAGAGCTCTAGTCCAGAGCCATACTGACTCGCACTCCTTTTTTTGTCATCTTTTCTTCCCTCGTTCCTCCCATTGACTTCCATTCATTTTCACATACACTCAAGCTACAGAGTTTCTGTCCCAACAGCCACCAACATTCATGTACTCCATCAGGACAGATAACAGAGCTGTAGTGCAGGGCCATACTGACCCGCACTTCTCTTTTTGTCATCTTTTCATCCCTCGTTCCTCCCATTCATTCCCATTCATTTTAACATAGACATGCAACCACCTCAGATAACATAGCAACACCTTAGCAACCACCTCGGATACCATAGCAATCACCTAGTCACACCTTAGCAACCACCTAGTCACACCTTAGCAATCGCCTTGGGGGTCATAGCAACCACCTTGGGGGCCATAGCAACCGCCTTGGGGCCCATAGCAACCGCCTTGGAACCCATAGCAACTGCCTTGCGGGCCATAGCAACCACCACAGATACCACAGCATCACCTTACAAACCAACTGGAATAGCTTGTGGGCCATTTTAGCAATGCGCAACATCCTGCGTTTCCTTCAGGAAATGCACATTTCTAGTTATTATTATTATTATTATTATTATTATTATTATTATTACAACATTGATGGGTAAATGGTTCCAGATTGAGGAAGAATAATGAACATGTAATGTAATGAATGTAATTTTAAGTAATAAAAATTTAAGGATCTATTTAACAGAAAACCACATTGTATTAACCTTAGGAAAATAATTTAATATAGAAAATAAATCAGATTTCAAAACATAGCATCTACTTCCCATCCCACATGGTTCATATGTATATGGAATCTAAGCTGTATCTCATTTTAAATTCACTCGTTTTGTGATGTCACCAAAATGTCGTTGATATTTAAAATGTTAGTGGTTCTTCTTGATGATCATCAAATGATCATTCTTGATATTTTAAAAGCATCTTGATTATTATTATTATTATTATTATTATTATTATTATTATTATTATTATTATTATTATTATTATTATTGGACATTAATATTAGTAGTTAAAGACTCAGGTAAACAGTTATGAGACATGTAATGTTTGGATTTTAATTTTGAAAATAAATCATTTAAATGTTTTTGCTTTTGATGTTTGAATTTCTTCAATGTTCATCAAAAATGTTCTTTTGTGACACCAAGTAGTCTGATAGTCTAGAGATTTATCTGGAGATTCGCAACTTCTTTGTGGGACCAGAAATGTTAATTAATTCATTAATTCACTAAATCTGTGATTGATTTGTTTAGCCTGTGATCAATTCAGTGTATCATTCATTGAGCCTGTGATTCATTCAGTTTTTGATTCATTCGCTCCCTGACTCATTTAGCCTGTGATTAGTCCACCCTCTGACTCATTCAGTATGTGATTCATTCAGCCAGAGAGTCATTCAATCCGTGATTCATTTCGCCTGTGATTCATTCAACTTGTGATTCACTGAATTGGTGATTTCGCCTGTGATTCATTCAGCCTGCGATTCATTGAATTGGTTCATTTGTTTTATTCATTATGCCGGCGATTCATTCAGCGTGTGTGCAGTGAGCAGAGCAGGAGTAGGTGTGAAGCCGTTTGAACTGAACGTTAGCTGTCTTTAAATCCAGTATAGACACCACACAGTAAGTAATGGGCATCGATGTAACAGCGTTTTTGAACGGTTCATTCCGCTGTGGATGACTATAGTAGTGGTGTTTGTCGTAGCTGACCGTATTGCTCAGAAATGTAGCTAGCTGTTTGTTGACAAATTAAAAGCTAAGCTAGCAAAGCAGTGAGTTCGCGTGACAGAGAGCTGAAGATTGTCTGTGAGTAATCACACAGATACATTATCACCTTAATACCTAAACATTGTGTTAAGTTTACTTATGAAATAACCTAATTATAACTAACCAGTTAGATAACGAAGTAGCTTAGCTTTAGCAACACATTGTTTTGCTAACCTAAACTGGCTTTAGTACTAAAGTGGCTCAACTTCTGACAGCAGTTTTTTGTAACTTTTATCTTTACTTTGTTTTCTGCTTTGCTAAAGAAAAACATTTTATATTAGCAAGTTGTCTTTCACATCTGACTAGCTAGTTTTACAATTTCACATTTTTGTTCAGAAATATTTTTAAAATCCTATAAAACTTTTCAGGTAAAGAGGAATGACTTTGTGTAAATAAATGTGGTTTTTATTCCACTCTGATCCTGTCCCAGGGTTTGTTTTGGTTTAAGTTTCACTTTCATTTCTTCTTGAGCTTGTGGTTCAGTCAGTCTCCTGGGCTTTGTCTCATATCACTTAGGGATGGGCAATACAATTCATTCATTCATTCATTCATTCAAATCCACTTTCAGGGTAATATCCAGATACCAATAAATTTAATTACACACGTTTAAAATGTATTTTTACAATACAAGAAAATGTGGACATCAGCTTCTGAGAGACATCTGTGAGATGCAGTCCATTGCATCTGGAATACAAATTTCATTTTACTTATCTATCTCTAAGATATTGCTAGTGGAGTTGGAAAACTTACATTTTTAATTGTTGTTTTGGGCCTAAAGTTTAGAAAAGAAGGCTTGGGGCTGAAGGGTCACTAGTTCTATCCCCTGAACAAAAAGACATGACTGAAGTTCCCTAGAACATGGCACCTAACCCCCCCTGCCCCCCCCAACTGCTCCCTGGGCACTGAGAATAGGGCTGCTCACTGCCTCCTACTGGACCAAAAGAAGATGTTTTTTACAAAGTTCAAACAGTGTCTTTTTGCCTTTTTCTTTATCGTTGCAAGCAATGTCAGGCTGCAGGTTTAACCTATAGATGTGAAACCTCTTTTTCTCCTTTCTCCATACAAAGTGTCATGTCTGGACCAACGCAGAAAACAAAGATGAATTCATTCAAACGGTCTGCGCCCCAGAAACCAAAAGGGTGGGATGACATCCGTATTGATGAAGAAGTTAAAATAGCTGTGAACATGGCTCTGGAGAGGTTCCAGTACAGCGAAGAGAAAGGTCAGTAAGTGTAAGACAACAAAGAGAATTACTTTTTTATTTCACGTTTCCATTACTCATATTATTTGTCTTATAGATATGGAATTTCCTTCTTCACTGACCAACACGGAGAGAGCTTTCATACATCGACTTGCTCAGTCATTGGGCTATGTTTCCAAAAGCAGAGGGTAAGGGTGACGGCTTGGATCTTTCAGACATTTTAGGAGAAGATGCATAGAGATTGGTGCTTGTCTTTGCAATTAATTGTATATAATAATGCATGTACACTATCATTGCAGTGAAGGATCAAACCGATTCCTCACCGTAACGAAGAAGGATGGCTCTGAGTCAGCTCAGCCCATTATGACCTTTAATTTCACCCCCAATTCTAAGCATGTGGTACAAAGTCTGCTGTACAGGTTTCCCATTACCAATAAAGAGCGCATTGATCTGCTGCCACACACTGAAAGAGGCCTGTCGGTTTTACTGGGAACTGGTGGTGAGCACTGTTTTTATGTAATTCTGCTTTGAGGACTTCCAGAGGACTTTGCCTTAATTAAATGTTGTTGAGTAGGGATTGACTGGTATGATCAGAGTTTGAGTTATTGGCCATTGATGTTGATACATACAATTAATTTATATATATATATATATATATATATAATACACAGTAAACAATATACATAGTGTACACACTGTACAGGACAATTACTAAAATTGTGACCCCACCAGGGAAAACCAGGTCAAAGTCTTTTTTTTTTTTCAAATTTGTTTTTTTTTCCAAAATGACTTTTTTGTGAATTTAAGTTTTGCTTTGGATCAAAATATGTACTACGACAGATATCTGAGACTATTATCTTTCATTTACAGCAATAATACTGAGTGGTTAAGTTTTGTCGCTAATGTGAGTGACACGATATTGACACGATATCTCAATATGTTGCCCAGTGACTTTGGCCTGGTTTTCCCTGGTGGGGTCACAATTACAGAATACACAAGCAAACATTCATGTACAGGTAATGTACATGGTAGTGCAGAAAAATATGTAGTGATAAATAGTTTTAGTTAAACTGCACTTCATCAGTTCTCATCAGACACTCAAAGAAGGAGCAGTAACTTATTTTTTATTATCTGTGGCTTTAGTTACTGCTTTTTTGGTCCTTTCTTGTTAGTTTATTGTACTGTTCAGATGATTCTGTTCAATGATGTTGAATTAATCAATTGGTCGACCAGTTTATATTTTCCAAAATGACCACAGATTAGCCAGATTGGAATTTCAAGTCCCAGATGTCTGTAAGTAAGCTTTTAACAGTGTTTTTTTCTTCTTCCTCCTTTAGACAGAAGTAGAGATAAGAGCAGGACCAGTGGCAGGCTGAATAACGGAATTCCCCAAGTGCCACAGAGAAGAGGCTCATCAGAGCTAGAAAGTTTTCGGCAGGCTCTGCCTGTCTATGAGTGTCAGGAGGAGATTATAGCAACTATCAAGGAAAATCAGGTGGTGCTGGTTGTGGGTGAGACGGGCTCAGGCAAAACCACACAGGTGAAGGACACTAATTCCAAAAAACTGATTGTGCATTCAGGATAAAGGAATGCTTCGTTTTAAAAATAGCAAATAGTACTATATATAAATGCTAGCATTAAATTAAATAACAATTAATAATGAAGTATAGCATCCTGGGGATTTCAGGCACGGTTACCTGCAGCAAAGTTGTTTTGCTTCTGTTTTCTAGATCCCACAGTTCTTGCTTGATGACTGCAACCGTAAGGGAATACCCTGCCGAATCTTCTGCACACAGCCTCGGAGGCTGGCTGCCATTGCTGTGGCAGAGCGTGTGGCCGCAGAGAGAGGAGAAAGCATTGGACAGACCATTGGCTACCAGATTCGCCTGGAAAGCAGGTAGAGTGTCGAGAGCTTGTAGAAATCCTTATATATGACCTGTTTATATCCGAATGCATACTTGGTAATACTTATGCTTATTATGGTAATTAATTGCTAGTTTCCTTGCGGCTAAATTTGTTGGTGACCAGTTTTTTTTTTACCCTTTTCAGCAAATAACTTAATCTTTACCCTGAATGTGCATTTAACAAGTTAAGTAAATGCACTTGGAAAGATGTAAAAGATTGTGTGAGTAGTTTTAATCAAATGCTGTTTGTTTCTCCAGAGTTTCTCCCAAAACTTTGCTGACGTTCTGCACAAGTGGAGTACTGCTCAGAACCCTGATGGCTGGAGATGGCACCCTTGCCACTGTCACACATGTCATTGTGGTACGTATGCTATAATTAATATGCAGTCAGATTACACATTTGGACACCCAGAGTTAAACCATCTTGGCTTTTCAACTAATTAGCTACACATGAAACAGCAAATATTATAAAAATTATAATTTACATAATTTAGTGCACAATTAACACACTGCAAAAATAAAATGTGGTGTGTCTTATCTTATATTTTATCATTTTTCACTATGCACCTTAAAATGTATATTTTTTTGGTCTTGCTGTTTGTTGTAACTTATTTTAAATATTTATTTTATTTATTTCATAATCTGTTATTAGTCCATTCTTGTTTATACTACAACAGTGAGCTCACCTTCACTTGAACTTCTTGCCTGACTTTGTTTTGCTGTCTGCAGGATGAGGTCCATGAGCGGGATGGCCTGACAGATTTCCTCCTGACCAAAATGCGAGACATGGTGCAGGAAATGCCAACTTTAAAGCTCATCCTGTCCAGTGCGGCTCTAGATGTGGACCTTTTCACCAGATACTTTGGCAAATGCCCCATCATTTACAGTGAGTGAACAGAGATGATGAGGAAAATTTATTTATTATTATATCTACCCAACAAACCATACCTTACGTTTTTAAAAGTTTCAGTGTACTTTACTGATAAAATATACATGAGGAAGCCTTTCACTTGTAATAGAATTAAATATGTAAATGATGTATATAAAAACGCTGAACAAAAATATAAATGCAACACTTTTGTTTTTGCTTCCTTTTTTCATGAGCTGAAAGTTCTAAGTACACAAAAAGGCTTTTTTTTCTCTCAAATATTGTTCACAAATTTGTCTAAATATGTGATAGTTAGCACTTCTCCTTTGCTGAGATAATCCATTCACCTCACAATTGTGGCATACCAAGATGCTTATTAGACAGCATGATTATTGCACAGCTGTGCCTTAGGCTGGCCACAAAAGGCCACTCTATACATAAAGTCTTTGATCTTTGAGTTCAGCTCATGAAAAAAGGGAACAAAAACAAAGTGCTGCGTTTAAACCCATACAAATATCTGCAGACCAGTAGGGAAATGTAATGTATGCATTCACATCATGCCAGTTTTAATTAAAGCCAGTTCAGTTAGAGGTTGAATTTTAATCACAAATACTTTAAAACAAAGTTATGAAGTTTTAAGACTCTCAGAAGTGGTAAAAGTTTGAAATTTCAAAACAACAATCAAAATGTCAAGTTATTACTGATGTATGCATTTCATTTAAGTCAAAGGACGTCCTTATGGAGTCAATCAGCTGTACCTGGAGGACATCTTGAGGACCACAGGCTACATGAACAAAGACATGGTGAAGTATAAGAAAGAGATGCAGAAAGGTGAGCGCAGTTACTTTGTCCTTGATTTATCAAAACTTGTCTTACCTTGACTTTCAGAATTTAGATAAATTGGAAGTTTGTTTTATAACACGTCCTCTTTAAATTACAAATGAAATTTTAAGAATCTTCTACATCTGGGCTTTTGGACCCTTACTTTACTGGAATAAAATAAAGTACTTTAAATGCATAAAGACTGTTGTTTGCACTAGGCTATTTCTGACTGTAATAGTAACGTACTTTAATATGTGCAGTCACGCATCAAAAGTTTTTTGAAAAAGTTAATTTGTATTCATATCTAAATTCTAAAAAGTTAACGGTTATATATTTTGTATTAATTACATTTTAAGTAACATATTTTAAGCATTTTTTTTTTTGCTTTTGTTTACAATGGCTTATAGCTCAGAAATAGAATCAGAACTGCAGAATCTCAGATTATTCTTACTATTGAAGAATACCACAGTCTTAATGTCAAGCCACTCCTGAATCAGTGACATCATCTGAAGTGACTTTCCTGGGTTAAGGAGAAAAAGAACTAGACTGTTGCTCAGTGCTCCAAAGTCCTCTTTTCAGATAAAAGTCAATTTTGTATTGCATTTGGAAATCAAGCTCTTAGAGTCGGGAGAGACACAGAATCCAAGGTGTCTGAAGTCCAGTGTGAAGTTTCTGTGATGGTTTGTGGTGCCCATGTCATCTGCTGGTGTTGATCCACTGTGTTTTATCAACTCTAAAGTAAACGCAGCTGTCTAAAAGGACATTTTAGAGCACTTCATGCTTCCGTCTGACAAGCTTTATGGAGATGCCCATTTTCTTTTCCAGCAGCTGTCCACTGTACCAAACTACTACTGATTATTATATTACTGTCTTAAGCTATTATCCATTATGATCAACATTAAAACAAAAAAGGCTGAAATGTGTCACTTTATGTGTAAAGAATATAAAATACAATTGTTTACTTTTTCAATTCAGTTATGAACAAAGACAAACTTTTTCAGCGTATTCTCACATTTTGGTGTATGACTATATATTAAGTATATATAAATAATTACTGTTACTTGCAGAGAAGGAAAACTTTATTCAATCATTGTTTTTTAAAGGAGAACCTGGTAGTCCTATATAAAAGCTCATTCTCCTAACTGTGGTCTTCATAGTAAATCATGTCACTTGTGTGAGTTTCAGAGGAGAAGCAGCAGACATCACTTACACAGTGGTGTGAGGTGAAAGAGGTCTCTCGGTCAGACCCTCGGACGAACAGCAGGAGAATCGTGTGCACCCTGCAGGAGAATGATCTACTGGATGATGGAGGGGACAGTGCCTTAAGCCAGCTGGTAATTCTGCAGCTCTGTAGCTCCCTCTCACCATTTAAAGCTCAAGCTTTCTCTTTTCTCAATAGGTTTTCTTCCCAACCCCACATAATTTTGTCTTGCTTTATTACATTTTTAATGTATGTTAACATTGTATTACTTACTTCCATTTTCTCTGGAATCAAGTTCCATTCACTCAGCCATCCACTCACTTATCCACCCATTCATTCACCTAGTACATTGTGCTGTGTGCAGAATGAGAAAGATGTGAACTCCATGGAACCGTGGCTCCTGAAACAAATGGACAACTGCATCTCGAACATTTTTCTGAAGCAGGATGCTGAAGCCTTCATCCAGCTTTTCAACTTTATGCTCAATGATAACATCAGTGGTACTGTAATTTTAAGCCTGTTTAAAGCTCAAGCATTCTGTCATCAGCTTTAAAGATTGTTTGTGATGGCTCCACTGTCATTTGGAAGGAACAATAGCTTAATCTATATTGGTTAGAAGTTGTCAATATGTCACGTGTCTACAATCCTTTGACAATGATCTGAAAACAATACCAATGCCACTAGTACTTTTAGTACACAGTAATATTCTTAAAACCTAAACAGTGGTGGCCTGTGACTTTAACATTTATTTATTGTATACTTATATTTTAAGTTAGTCTTTGTCTTCTACAAACATGATTTGTTTAATTTATTATTATTATGCCTGCACCAGATTTGTAAAAAAATATTTTCCTTTTTTCTGTATCAAAATCATATAGTGATGCAAAGTCTATTGTGTTTAATTGTGCAACTGTATCATTACACCTGTGAATAGTACTACAAAATGAGTTCACTCTAATAGTGAGTCCCTTTTTACCCCTCTCCGGCTCAGTTGACTACAGGCACAGTGAGACGAGTGCTACTCCACTGATGGTGGCTGCAGGAAGAGGTTTTATCAGCCAGATGGAGCAGCTTCTCAGTATGGGAGCAAGTGTGCACATCAAAGCCTCCAATGGCTGGTGAGAACATTAATCCATTATAAAATATGTAAAATGAAATAGTAAAATGCCTCACTTTTAATATCTGATATATGTTCAATGTTCTATTGTGAATAAAATATGGGCCTATGAGATTTACAAATCCTTGCACTCTGTTTTACACAGTCTCTCAACTGTTACTGGAATTGGTGTTGTCCAATATTTGTTTCTCATTGTTTTATACCATGCTTCGGTCTCTCTTTTCAGGACTGCACTTGACTGGGCCAAAAACTTCAACCAAACGGAAGCAGTGGATTTTCTGGAGTCACATAAGTAAGTGCTGAATGGCAGTTTTACCCTATGCTTAGATCTTATATCTGAACCAGGTGTGTCATGCTTCTCCTATGCCTCCACAGCTCCTCTCTGGAGGCTGGTCATCTGGATGAGTCGTCTCTCCTGCAGTCTTCCAGCAGTGAGCTAAGTGCTGAAGACAAGGAGCTGCTGAAGGCTTATCACCACAGCTTTGATGATGAGAAGGTGGACCTGAATCTCATCATGCATCTGCTCTACAATATCTGCCTCAGTTCTGATGAAGGTGAGAGTGATGTTGTATTTTAAGTAACATTAGATCTCTAAGAATAAACAACAGTTTAAAAACAGCAGTATCTACATGTGATTGCTTGATTTACCTGAATTACTTAACACTTTCAGTGGATGCTTAACAAAATGTTATGAATATACTACTGTAAGTCTGCATATGTACAGTTCTTGGATGAATGAGTACCAGTAACTCAGTACAGTGTTAAATGGAGATGCACTAGTATGTCATTATCATATGAAGGACGGATCGTGTCATTTGGTATGAAAAAATGTGCAGTCTGATTTGCTCTGAAAAATGTGTCTCTGCTTATTGAAGCTCCTCTCACAAATATCTAAAATAAATTTAAATTCAAGCTATATCTATTTAAAAAGTAGACCCTTTAAGGTTTCCGAGGTATGTTTAATTTTGTTTCCAGGATAACATCTGTTATATAAGTGTTTTTAGGAATTTTGTTAATAAGCTACCAGCGGAGTGCCGACTCCAGAGGGATAATGTAATGTAAAATGTACATTACATTATGGGCTTCAGTGGACATTACAAGGAGTGGTCAAGGACACCGGGGTATAGAAGAAGGAAAATTACAGCTAATAATTTAATTAAATTATTTCCCCATAATTTCAGTATGGGGAAATAACAGTAATTTAGTTTTTCAATTTATATACATTGTTATTCATATATCAGCTGCCAATATATTCTGAATCCCTAATAATATGTACATTACCCTAAAGAAAGTGTGTGCACTTTTCTTCATTTTCAGGTGCAGTTTTGATCTTTTTACCAGGATATGATGAGATAGTTGGACTACGAGACCGTATTATGTTTGATGATAAAAGATTTGCAGAGCATCAGCATAGGCAAGTATTATTGTTTTTGTGGTGATTTGGTTAACACCGTTATTACCAGTGAATTTCATTGTGAATGTTTTTTGTTTCTAAATTTTACTAAACAGTTTGTTTTGTCTCATTTAATTTATTATAACTTTTTTGTACTTGTCCTTCAGGTACCAAGTTTTCACGCTACACTCAAACATGCAGACCTCAGATCAGCGAAAAGTTTTGAAACCAGCACCAACTGGAGTGCGCAAAATTGTGAGTGTAATGCCAAATTTTTACTTTCTACAGTTATTTTCCTTGTAGTTAATAAATCATAATTTTCTGCTTTTGTCCCTTCTTTAAGATTCTTTCAACAAACATTGCTGAGACCAGTATCACAGTGAATGATGTTGTCTTTGTCATTGACTCAGGCAAAGTTAAAGAGGTAACTAATCAGTTCTGTTAGATTTAAGATTGATTTCCCTTCCGTTTTTGTTCACTGGTGTATCTTTGATGCCTCTGTGACAGAAAACTTTTGATGCCCTGAATCATGTAACCATGCTGAAGATGGTTTGGATATCAAAAGCCAGTGCACTGCAGCGCAAGGGGAGGTAATAAACCTTTTACATAATATTCAGCAGTACGTTTTGTCTGCGTATTGTAAACAACTGCACTAGGAATATTGAATGAAGTGCAAAATAACACTGGTAATAAAATATTACTACAAGTTAAAATATTGTACAGTAAATGGGAAATATTTGTGGTTGAGTGTTAATATTACTCTTTGCCCTTTTCCATATAGCACTTTTCCAAATTTGTATAATTTTAGAGTCCAGTAGAATTCACCAAGATATATATATATATATATATATATATATATATATTAGGGTTGCTGGATTTAACGTGATAACACATTAAAGCAATCTCAATTTAACGTGATAAAAAAAACATAGTTTTGTTATCGCAAATTCTGTTTGGCCCTGCAAGTGATCCATAGTTCATGTTGAGACTTGACTGCACGCGGCATCATTAAGTGTAGAGGAGTATAGATTGCATTACACTTTCCGCATCAAGTGCTACGTGAATGATGAAGCTAGTAACTCGGTGTGCTCATATAACAAATTAAATTTCAACATTAAAATGAATAAAAAGTTATGAATTAATTCCAGCAACCCAAAAACCACACAAATTGATATACAATTGTTTTAAATAAGAAAAATGTACTTATGCATACTTATAAATAACAAATAATGTATAAAAACAATAATAATACTTAATAAAAGAGGATGTAAAGAAATAAACTGGTTTAATAAGTGTACTTACATTAATGATCAAACAATCTACTTCAATGACATTTGCCTTTTACACCACACTTTCTTCACTTTCACTTGCACGACGTTACAATAAAATCCTGTCCAGAGATTTTTTTTCTTCCTCAGTTTCAAAATGTTTAGAAAATGAATGACACATTTGTTTTCAAAGCGACAAGGCACCACCTCTTGTTCTCTGCAGTTTCAGCAGTGATCTCTGCACTCACACTCACTATTGACTCCAAGTGGTGGGTGGCATAATCGCTCATGATTAACTATATGACATACTGAGATTAATCATGATAAAAAAATTTAAATCATTTGACAGCACTAATATTTAATATTTTATTTTATATTAGATTTATTTCTTCTGTTGCAGAGCTGGACGTTGCCGGCCGGGAATCTGTTTTCATCTGTTCAGTCGACTCCGGTTCAATAACATGCTGGAATACCAAGTCCCTCAGCTGCTGCGTATGCCTTTGCAGGTCATTTTGCACACAGTTCTACATTATGTGGTTATAGCAGATATATTCAGTGTTGATTTAATGTATTTATTTTTTTCTACTTAAACACAAAGGAGCTTCTGGCAGGTTCATTTATTCCTACACTGAAGAATAATTCAATCAGTTTTAATCAATTACATACATTTGCTTGGCAATACGGTTCGTACGGGTGCTTGAAATCCTGGAAAATGCTTGAATTTTAACGTTATGTTTTCCAGGCCTGGAAAGTGCTGGAATTTTGGAGAAAGTGCTTGAAAATGCTTTAAATTCTAACTGCTTTTACTTTACAATAAATAACTATCTGATTAAATAAATTCACTTCAAGAAAAAATTGTAAAATAAAAAAAGGCTTCGCTCGCGTCTCCACGTATGGTTGGATATTTTTGTTGGACCTGGCAACCCTGGCCGGTGATAATAGCAGTAACATGACGGGAGGGTGTGTTAGCTAGCCTGCTAGCGTATGTATGTATACCGCCAGCTGGCGGTTTTGCAGGCTTATTTTTACGAAGCATGGTGTGATAAAATGTGGTAACGCTAGTTTTGCCAGTTACAGCACGACCATTAATGGCATACACAGAGAACATAACGAAAATTGTTTAGCATCTATCAACATTACTCTGCAAAACGTACCACTGCATTTAGCCAACGTGAGTAAATCAGAGTACAGTATACAGTTACAGAATCAGCCAGTTTTCTCTACTACAGTAGACAAATATACAGTACTCTGAATAAGTATTCATTCCCCTTTAACTTTTCCACACGTTACACCTACATACTTAAGTGTATTTTTTAGGATTTAGTGTAGGAGGCCAATGCAAAGTAGCAAGTAATTGTGAACTGAGAGGAATTTATAGATATTTTTATACCATTTTTAAATACATACAAATCTGGAAAATGTATTGTGCATTAGTATTCAGCCCTCTGTACTCTGATACCCCTAAATAACATCCAGTGTCACCTGTTTGCAAGGGACTGTACATACATCTTGGCATATGAGAAGTAAATGACTTTAAAGGAGAACTCTGGTGTGAAATGGGCTTTGGGAAACATGTAGTTGGGAAACTTAAGTAGCCCACCTCTGTTCTCTCCCACCATTACAAAATACAGGGCTTTTAGCCAGTTCTCCCAACAGGCCATCAATGCTAGCGATAGGGGCATAGCGTTTGTACTTATGCTTTACTACACTCCAAGTCTAACACCTTAATCTTAATGGTAGATGTACTGAGAATAAACATTGTAAATAACACTTTCCTACTATTATAAAAATTTCCTATCTTTAATTATATTTAGGAAAGAAGCATCAAAATCCGATGAAAAGACAAACATAAAACCATCTCTTGCAGTGTGACAAAAAGCAAAACAATAATTTTGAGTATATGTATGTATAAATGCTCTCAACTCAGCCCCAAATTTGACATACTACAGTAACTGCTCAATCAAATGAATAAGATAAACATGCAGTGAACAACATTGATATTTAAATTGTGTGAAACGGACACAAATAAATCCATCATTCCTGTTATTTACTTACTTAGAAGTATTTTTTTTCTCAGTAGCATAGTCGCTGTGAAGTGTGGAGAATAGTTTTGTGATATATATTTATCGCAGAATTGTAGAATTTTGAGATCACCGTTATCATTAATTTACCACAGCTGAAAGGTGCTGGAAAAACTTGAGAATGGGCCTTGAAAATGCTTGAAAAGTGCTTGAATTTTACCTTGTAAAAGGTGTACGAACCCTGCAATAAGACTTTTAATTAAGGGGATAATTGTTGAAGAGAGCTGACCTTTTTATAGTTCATTTGCAGAGTATGCAACTTTTAACTAGCTAGTTATCAAGATACAGTACTTGGATGATTTGTCACCTGCAGTAGCTGCTAAGCCAGTCTACTCAGTAATTGTCAACCTGTCAGACAGAGCCACATCAAAAAAATTGACAGTCATGGAAAAACAGTTCATTGTTGTTCATAATTTCATTAAAAACGTATAGTCATTACATATAAAGTTAAATTTGAAACTTTTGTTTTTCTTATATTTTAATATTTAATAATTTAGTAATACATAATTTTACCTAAATATGTAAAACAGAAATCCAGAATCTCAAATTCTTGGAATATTTTGAGATTGTCTAAATTATTATTCAAGCAGTATCAGTATTAAAACATAAAGGCTACATGTATATAAATATAAAATACAGGGGCCCCGAGTGACTCAGCGGGCAAAGACACTACCACTATGACCCGAGGATCACGAGTTCGAACCCCGGTCATGCTGTTTGCCATCAACAGCAAAAATTGGCAGTGCTCTCTTTGGGCGGGTAGATGGTGCTCTCACTATCCCTATCACTTTCACGTTGCAATGTCCACTGGCTCAGTCATTTAGTGATTGGTCCAATCGGAGCTGGGGACCCTGTGTGCCTTCCTCCGAGTGTGTTAGGCTCTCCAGTGACGGTGTATCAGCGGTGGTTCGAAAAGAGGCGGTGACTGCATTACACACAACAGAGGAAGCTTGTGCTTGCCTGCACCCTCCTAGAGTCAAGGACATTGCAAAGTGATGGGGAGAGGCCTAACAGAGGTGATGGGCTAATTGGCTACCACTACATTGGGAGGGGGATAAAAATTGGCAAAAACCTAGAAATAAAATTAAAAAAAAATATATATATATATATGTATATGTATATGTATATGTGTGTATATATATATATATATATATATATATGTATATGTATATTAACATATTGTATACAATGCCTAGGTTTTCTATAGAATGCCGGTTTTTATACATTGCCTGTAACATATATAAATACATAACACTTTACCTTTTTGAGCTGCAGTAGTACTTTACAAAGTATGATTACTCATCTTGAATCATGGAGGAACTGTTGCTGCATCAGAAAAAAGTGATTACAATGAGCTTTTGTCAGACGTATCAATATTATTGATTTATTTTTCCTTTGACAGGAACTCTGTCTCCATACTAAGCTACTTGCTCCCATTAACTGCCCTATTGCTGAGTTCCTGGCTAAAGCCCCAGAGCCGCCCCACCTGATGACTGTCAAGAATGCTGTGCAGATGCTCAAGGTATTGTCAACAACAATGTAAATACATTTTTCAGTACAATTTTGTCACATATTTAAGACTGATATTCTTCTAAAACAGACATTTCCCATCTTAAACCTAGTCTGTTTATTGGACTTCTGACATAACCATTTGAGTTTACATTTCTTAAAAAATACTTTAAAGTGGACATAGCATGGAAAAATCTGTTTTGAGTGAGTTTACACCTATTTTTTGGATACCTGGAGTGCCTACCAACATGCAAACTGTGACCAATTTAAACCCAGTCAGTTTTTGGCTGTCTGGGTCTGAAAATATTCGCGATCGGTCAATACCTTGTTTGTGCGAGGTTAGTTGTGTTGAGAATGAAGCTGAAATTAACTTTTTATTTATCAGCATCTTCAGACTTATTTCACTACTACCTCCTGAGGTGTTTTGACCAAAAATATGACCGACATTTCATGGAGACATTTGGGCAAAATGTTGACTAAAAGTTAAGTTAAAATGCATCTAATATGCCCCCTTTAATGAATGTCAGTATAATTGTCTGATTTGAGTTATCACATTTTTTGTATCTTCAGACTTTTGAATACCGGTATGTATAAATACATTTTTAGTAAAAATTCAGCATTCTCACACAACTTATGGATGCTTGTTTCCCCCCAGACTATAGATGCTATGGACCAGTGGGAGGACCTCACAGAGCTTGGCTATCATTTGGCTGACCTACCTGTGGAACCGCACTTGGGGAAGATGGTGCTGTGTGCCGTGGTCCTAAAGTGCTTGGACCCTATCCTGACTATTGCCTGCACATTGGCCTACAGAGATCCGTTCGTGCTGCCCGTTCAGGCTTCACACAAACGAGCTGCTATGGTGTGCAGAAAGCGCTTTGCCGCAGACACCTTCAGCGACCACATGGCCCTGCTTCGGGCCTTTCAGGTAACTTCATTGACTGGTGCTTTTGGAGGACTTTTGGATGTGCTGTGGCTCCATCTGCTGAACAAGCACTCAAACTGTCTTTAGACAGCATGTCAAAAAAGGGACATCAATTTAACTTAACTATTTAACAAAAACATTTGAATATAGAATTTTAGAAAATTAATTTTTGACACTCTATTTCTTTACTCTTAAATACAAATTAGATTATTGTTATTAATTAAATCATTTATATGAGTTACTAAACAATGAGTTTTATAGATGGGTAGCCAGGGGTTCATGGTGTTTGGAGGCCAAAATAGCCTATAAGCTTCTGGCACTTGAGTTTTTACAGTGTATCATGTAAAATAATACAAGTGCATCTCCAAGTAAATTAAAAATGTTCAAATATTTTATATTCATTACACATTTCAAGCCTTTTTGGTTTTAATGTTGATGCTGTTAATTAATTTACTGAAACTCAAAATTAAATATTCGAATAATTTTAAATTCTGGATTTCTGATTTTCATGAGCTATAAGCCAAATTGATCAACATTAAAATGAAAAAAGGCTTGGAATATGTCACTTTATTTGTAATGAATATAAAATCTGTCAAATTGCCTTTTTGAATTACATTTTTATATTTTTTACAATATAATTTTTTTTCACACGGTATAATATGTAAAAACATGCTTTATTCATTGTGTCTCAGGCATGGCAAAAGGCTCGCAGTGATGGCTGGGAGAGATCTTTCTGTGAGAAGAACTTTTTATCACAGGCCACCATGGAGACCATTATAGGGATGAGGACCCAACTGCTGGGCCAGCTCCGAGCCATAGGTACAACAACAGTCTGGCTATTAAGCCTCTTTTAAGTATTACTTCATCACATGCAAACACAAGTCACAGCTTGCTGTGCTGGAAAGGCAGAGACACAAAGTTAATACAATAAAACAACTGGACTCTTAATGTATTTACAGCTCGGCTGAAGAGCAACAACAATGAAGGTAGTTTTAGTACAATCAACAACAATGAAGTGAATCATTTTATGGAGCAGTCAGAAAGTTAAAGCAGCATCACTGGGTTAAGAGGTACAGGTGTATCTAAAAAATATTGAAAAGTTAATTTATTTCAGTAATTCAATTCAAAATGTGAAACTTGTATATTATATAGATTCATTACATACAGAGTGTCTATTTAAAGTGTTCATTTATTTTAATGCTGATAATTATGATCTACAGCCAATAAAAACCCAAAAGTCAGGATCTCAAAACATTAGAATATTATACTGTATAAGACCAATTAAAACATTTATTTTAACACATAAATGTTATATTGAAAAGTATGTACAGTATATACACTCTACCTTGTTTGGGCTTGTTTTGCATGAATTACTGCATCAGTGTCGTGTGGCATGGAGCTTATCAGCCTGTGGCACTGTTAAGATGTTGTGGAAGCTCAGGTTCCTTTGATGCGGCCTTCAGCTCGTTTGCATTGTTGGCTCTGGTGTCTCTCATCTTCCTCTTGACAATAGCTCAAAGATTCTCTGTGTGGGGGCAGCCATGGCCTAGTGGTAAAGATCTGGTCTTGTGACCAGAAGGTCGCTGGTTCGATCCCCAGACAGGAAATGACTGAAGTGCCCTAACAGCATCAAGTGCTCTAAAATGTGCTGGTAGACTCTGCGCTGTCTTTGGACTTGATATAACACACTGGACGAACACCAGCAGATGACATAGCTCTTGATCTTTAGTACTCATGCCTACGACCGCAGTACACCAGTTCCAGTATCTCACATTAAAGCACTTCTTGTGTATTATTGCTTAATTCTAAATAGATTTAATTGAAAACCACTCCCTTTCACTTATCCTCAATATCATAATAATATGAAAGTATTTGTTATTGAACAAATTGAGCATAACTCACTAACCTAAATTGCACTCGGTTACAGGCTTTGTGAGAGCTCGAGGTGGTGGTGATATTAGGGATGTCAATTTGAACTCTGAGAACTGGGCGATCGTGAAAGCTGCGTTGGTGGCAGGAATGTACCCAAACCTGATTCATGTGAACAGGCGCAAATGGACCCTCATGGGAGTCAAAGAGACAAAGGTCCGCTTCCATCAGACATCTGTTCTCAGCCAGCCCCAGTTCAATAAGGTAACTTGCTGAAGAATAAAAGCACATAAAACACAATTTTTAAAAATATATTTTAGGTTTTGGTTTTTTTTTTCTATGTTTCAATGTTTGAATCATTAACATTCTCATCTCAGCTGAACTTTATAAAATAAGGCTACACAGTGCTTCACAATGAAATCACTAAAATAAATAAGACAAAGCAATAAAATAATAAAAGAGCAATACAAATGAAATCAATAAAATTTAAAGAACATATTTATTTTAAATCTTAAAATACTTTACATTTTTATATGTGAATACTGCACCATGTGTAAATTATTTTTGATATTCACCTCTGCAACACTATAACAGGAAAATGCAAAAAGTGAGGACTAACCAATCACAACGTTTTTATGATATGCTAACCCATCACAGCTCTGTAGGAGTATTTGTGTGTTTTAGACTTTGCTTGTAATTCAAGAGTTCATTTTGGTCAAAGTATTATTTTACTTTTGTTGAAGCATTTTTCCCCATATTCTATCCTCAGATCCCCCCAGCCAATGCTCAGGCAGCAGCAGTCAAATCCTTGCCCACGAATTGGGTAATCTATGATGAGATGACGAGAGCACACAGGATAGCCAGCGTGCGGTGCTGCACTGTTGTTAATTCTCTCACCGTGGCACTGTTTGGAGGATGTGCCAAACTGCCCAGTACTGCCTTCCAGGACCCCAAAATGCCTAGAGGTATCTTAAACCTGGTTCACATTGCAGGATTAAAAAAAAAAAAACTTAAATGATGTTGAAAATGTGAGACAGCCCACATTACATTGTATTTTTGTTCTTTGATCGTTGTTAGTCATAATGACCACCACACTACACCATCTGCCCTGAACTGAAACACCACACACTTTCAGATTATACACACTTGACCATTGACTCCAAGTTTCTCACAAACTAGATGTAAACAGGCATGTAGCTCAAGTTGTGAGCTTTCTGCTAAAATAAAAGCCAAAATTGCCCCCATTATCCTGTAGTGTGAACTAGACTTTAGTTAGGGTTGTAGTTAACGATCTGGTTTGTAGTCCGTTTTATCTGTTCATTATAATTAGAGTAATTAAAACGTTTTCATATTTCCTCTCACAATCAGCACCATTAAAGGTCTGTTTGTGCAACAATAGTTTATTTCTTCTGTTATGATTTAATAAACTACTAAAATTCATGCAGTTTCTTGCAATCTGTCACGGTGTGTCCAGAAAGACAGGTTACTCACGGTTGATGGGTGTGCATCTTATAAACATTATGTATCTATAGAATGCTGCCGTTTTTCAATTGCCAAATCACTGATGCATCAACTTTTTTAGATGGATCTAAAAAAAAAACATTACATTTTATCATGGATCTTGCTAAGTAATTCGTTAATTGGCATTTTAGCAGGCTAAAATTAAACTTTTACCATAAAGTACTTCTGTTTGCACTGAAAAAATTAAACTTTAGCAAATGAAATCATCTTACATCTACACAAAACGTCTACAATTTCTCATTTTTGAGAATGTTGAAAGCTAGTTATTAACTTAAAATCACATTCTACTTGTTTTAACTACCTTTTATTAAGTAAAAATATTTCAGTATATTTGCAGATGATTTTAAACAAATTATTTAAACAATTAAAATTATCTGCCATTATATCAAGATGATTTTGCTTAATAAAGTTATTTAAAACAGTTAAGAAATGTTTAGTTATACCTTAAATTGTCTTCAAATAAGCTTACTATATTCTCAAAATGAGAAATATTAGACATTGTGAACAGATTTAAGATAATTTCACTTGCTATGATATCATTTTTGCAGTGCATAAGAGTAGTGCTTGTGTCCATAATTGTCTTCATTGTTGACTTACTGATTTTGTCAAGTAATTGGCACTACTATCAGTGGACTTTGACTTAATGAAACTATTAACTGTGTATAACAGAGAAGACTTAATGTTTTAAATGAAGTTCAATAGCATTTATTAAGCTGCATTATAATTATTGTTGTTAATGTGTGTGTGTGTGTATATGTATGTGTGTGTGTCTCATCTATATATATATATATATATATATATATATATATATATATATATATATATATATATATATATATATATACACACACACACACACACCTTTTCTCTACAGAGGTCCCAGTTAATTGTAGATAAACAACTGCAACTTTTTTTACCTGCCGTATGTGTTTGTAGTTCCATATGTGTTGGTAGGCCATGCCATGAATGAGGGCAGTGATGGTGAGATGGATGATTGCTCCACAAATCGCCTGGCCCAGATAAAAATAGATGAGTGGCTCAACTTCACACTGGATCAAGAGGTATTAAGGATATCTCTCATCTTCATTAGGGACACACTGATGCATTTCACATTTCACATTTCACACTGGCATATTTCAATCTTTTTATAGCTAAAATACACTGCAAAAACGATATCTTAGCAAGTATAATTACTTACATTTTGTCTAAATATCTTAATCATTTTGTAAATGTTGTAAACTTATAATATGATGGCTTAGAACCAGATGTTTTGTATTTGTTAATCATTTATCATTTTGCTTGTTTAAAGCAAATGTATCTACCAATCTAGTGAGAATTTACTTAATAAAATTACTTGAAACAAGTAAAATAATACAAATAGTCGTGTGATGAGCTTAGAATGTTCTCAAAATAAGAAACATTATATACAAGTTATGTAGACTAGATTTAAGATGATTGTACTTGATATTGTGGGTTAAATTAACATCCATTCAACAATCCGTCTGTCTGGTTTGAAACATTTTAAATATACTGTGTCCAAATGTTTGTGGACAGCCCTTCTAATGAAAGCATTCAGCTACTTTTAAGTTGACACAGATGTACAAACACACACAGTTGTCTATTTGGTAGAGAAGTACTGCCAATAGAATGTCTAATGCCAGGTGGGCTAGAGGGGTATAAAGTGCATTGAGGTGTGGAGCAGTGAAACGGTGTTCTCTGCTCCATCCAATACTTCTGGGATGAGTTGGGAATGACTTTGGGTCATGAATTTGTCCAACCTCACATTTTCCTTAACATTCTGAATTCTAACACTGAATGCAATCAAATCCTCACAGCAATGCTACAAAATAGTAGAAAACCTTCCCTCGACAGTAGAGACAGTTAATCAAACAAAGCAGGATAAACATTTCCTATAAATATATAAAATCCTTGATTTTGGAAGAAGCAACGATTGAGCAGGTGTCCCAATACTTTTGACTGTACAGTGTAATAGCTAGCAGCATACAAGTTTATGTGCAAACACCTCTGCCAGCACATAAAATACAGCACTGAAAAGTTAGTCAATTTGTTAGCATTTAATAATAATGTCCTGTCACAATTTAATAATAATTGATGGCTTTTTCTTCTTGAATATGTTAATTGGATCTCGCTTGTTCTTTCTCTTTCTCTAAGACGGCAGACTTGGTTTTCCAGCTGAGGCAGCGATGGCAGGGTCTTTTCCTGCGGAGAATACATTCTCCCTCTAAGCCGTGGTCTCAGCTGGATGAAGCCACGGTCAGAGCTCTGGTCTCAGTTCTGTCTGCTGAGGAGCGGGCAGCCAACCTGCAGCAGCCCACAGGCGTCGGACAAAGACCCAAACCCATGTGTTCTGATGAGCTCCCTCAGCCCTCCTCCTGGAAGACCACCAAGAGCCACAGTGGCCCCACAGAGCCGGAGAAGTTTGAGGTGGCAGCCAGTGCAGACAGGTAGAACTTTTTTGAAGCATTCACAAACTTTCTGAAAGAGTGATAATGCACCTTCAAAAATTGTACAAAAGATTTGTAATGTTTTGCATTTATACTGCATTTGTACCACCTTCCCTGGAATACCTGGCTCCACCCAGTCAGCATCTTTGTTTTCAGTAGATCCGTTTCCCAGATTGGTGTCTAATTCCCACATGGACTTCAGAAAACCCATAGAAACACTCCTTTGCTTGCCCAGACAGTCATAAAAATATTTAGGTGTTCTCATTTTGGACGAGGGATGTGTGTGAGCACAGAGACGGGTTCATACTGCATCCATTTGTTCCTGGCATGGTCTAAGAAAATGTAAGGGTCAGAATCGTGTACATTAGTCAAAGGTTAAGCTCTCTAAAATCCATTTAAACCCTTTTGGTGACCGTTGTAGCACATTTCAAGCCTCACTAGGTCACACATTTTGGTCTTGTCTGTTTTTAATATCAGAATTTTATGAGCCCTGACCAGATGCTGGTTATTTTTGGTGTGTTGGAAAAGAGTGATTCTCTAGGAAGCTCTACTTTTTAACCTCTCAGGGAGGTTCATGTCTCTACTGGCACTTAATGGGTACTGCACCCCATACTTTCTGTACTGCTTGGTGAAATAATGCAGCATTTTAAATTTGAGAATTTGATACTGTTTGAATAGCAATTTACTCAAACTTGAAATGAAATATTCTAATGATTTGACATTCTAGGTTTTATGAGCTGTAAGCCATACTGATCAATATTAAAACACAAAAAGGCTTTAAATGTCACTATTTGTGTCATCAATATACACAAACAAACAATTAACATTTTTGGAGAACATTAGTATAAAGAGAAGTAATGAAATACAGAAATTAATTTATATAAAAAATAAGAGCTTTTTATTTTAATGTTAAATCAACTTTTAGTAGCTTAGATGGTATTAACATTAATTGTATTGTATTTTATTTTGATGAGCCGTGAGTAACCTTTGTTTCTGAAAGCAAAAGCATAAATACAGAAAATGTATGTAATATAAAAAAAAAAAACATTAAAAACAACATTTTATTTCTTGGAATGTTTTGAGCTATAAATGAGACTTGATTAGCAATTTTAAAACAGCATCTTCTCTGTTTTCCCTTCAGACTTTCTACAAAACTATCTCCTGCTCCTTCTCAGTCCAAGAGTCACAGGGATAAAGGTGCTCAATTCAAGCGATCTACTGATGACCAGCTCTCTGCAAAATCAGACAGCCCCAGCTTTATTAGTCCCTGCAACAGCCCCTCATCCACCTCCTCAGGAAAAATGTCATCAGTTTTGGTCTCTCCTTCAAGTAAGGTGGGTATCACCTTTATTTTGATTTTTCTGATCAGGTGCCAAGAGAAATCAAAATAACCAAGTACATATAGCAGGAAATATATACATATTCAATCCGTTATAACTTACAGGGTTAAACTGGTTCAGGTTCAATCTTGTTTTCCAAAGTTATTTCCTAACTTAGAATTTTGTGAAGATACTATGTATCGCACCTAATGTACGTAGTTCAAATATATTCAAAATTCTGCCTACAAGCCAAGCAGCCTGCTTGGGTGAGATCTCTTGATTTTGGGTTGGGAAATATGTTGTGTATTGTATTTTGTTGTTTTAATCCATTCCAGTATTCCAAGTCACCATCACCATGGCTCCCTGCTCCAGTTCGCTACTTCATCATGAAGAGCAGTAACCTGAGGAACATTGACCTTTCCCAGCAGAGGGGCATCTGGTCCACCACAACCAGCAATGAGCAGAAACTCAATCAAGCCTTCCAGGAGAGCAGTGCAGTGTTCCTCATCTTCTCCATACAAGGCTCCGGGCACTTCCAGGTGTGCCTTATAGCTCTGAGGATTTCAATTTACAGTGATTTGATTATTTTCTTAGGATTTATATTGTATAGTGCCACATCAAAAAATCTGAATAGTGTGGACGTTTTGTTGTTCATAATTTGTCACATTTTATATTTGTGACGCATGAAGTTACACATTTTTGTGTTTTAACGTTATATTCAGAAAACATTTTGCACAGTAGGAATTAAAAAAACACACTAAGCTTTTGTTCCTTTAATCCTGTGTGAATACACAGATTAACTAAAACATTAAGATGAAGCGAACAACAATTATCTCAAAGTAACAGCACATGAGCATCTGACACACATCTGGACAGTCTCTTGTTTTAGTTGACGTGTTGGATGTGGGAGATATGAGTAGGCATAAAGAGAATCTGAGCAACTTTGAAAAGGACCAGGTCATAATGGGTTGGAAGTGGCCCCACTTCAGAACAAAATGTTTTGTCTCATAACTGTACTTTATTTAATCTAATTGATTATAATTCAATGGTGTTGAATCTTCAGATACATTGTTACCACTTTAATAAGTAGCTTTTTTTGCATTGAATTAATTTGCATTTTTGACGTCCTGTTCTAGAGGGTGGAGTAGTACGGTGGTTAAGATTGTCTGGCAATTTCAGCACTTATTTTGCTGTATTTTGAGTTTATGATTTTGTGTGTCTTGGGCTGATTACACTGCTGTGTGAGACAGAAGAGTTTCGAACAGTGGATGATTTGGAATAAGCTGAGCTTAGTATTTTATCTGACGTAGCGTGGCGGAGTCTACTGATAAAATGGCTGATTCAGCGCCATTCACACCGCAGGGTTAAGACAGGAATTATGTTAGGAATTGTGGTTAGCTCTTCAGCCAGCATTGGAGGATATCAGAGCTGAAGTTGTAGGGAGGTTTTAGGTCTAGTCTGATTCTATTTTATTATTACTGTGTCATCCCCTGAGGGTCATTTTTTGTTTTGTTTTGTGACCTGAACTGAATGGTGAAATTTTCATTCATATGTGTAATCTCTCTGTCTCTTTCTCGGTCTCGGTCTTTCTTGGTGTCTCTCTCTCTCTGTCTGTGTCTCTCAGGGCTATGCTAGGATGAGTTCAAAGATTGGTTCAGAGCGCTGCCATGACTGGGGGTCCTCAGGACTGGGAGGGGTTTTCAAGGTCGAATGGATGCGGAAAGAGAGCCTCCCATTCCAGCTCACACAGCAAATCCTCAACCCCTGGAACGACAACAAGAGAGTGCAGATTAGCCGAGATGGACAGGTGGGGCATGATTAGAGTCACAGAGCTCCTAGAAGTGCTAGGACAACCAATCAGAGCAGAGATCATTTACATATCCATCTTAAAGGTGCAGTAAGTTATTTCTTTCTCAAACAAAAAGAGGTTAGAAAATGATAATGTAAACATGAATTATGACCATTTTAGTGTATAAAGTCACTTTAAGAGAAATTACATATACAAAACTAAATGTAGGATGGGCCTTTTAATCAAAGCAATTGCCAGAGTATTGGATACCATTTTATCAGCAACATCCACAATCTAGGTGTACTTTACAGGTTTAAAGCAACTGAATATAACTTCTCTATTGTTGCCCATATCTGCTGTGTCCATTAATGGAAGGTGACCATACAGGACCTCCACTGACCACACTTATTATTATTATTATTATTATTTGGCTGGAGGGCCATTCTCACCACAACAGTAATAGTGATATGGTAGTGTCTTGGTAATGTGTGTAGTGCTGGAGGGAGTGTATCAGACAGTGGTGTTGCTAGGGTGTCCATGCCACTGGACCAAAAGTCGAGTACCACCTACAACTTCTTTGCTTAGAAACTGATCACTGATAGACAAAAACTGTACATTAACAAATGAGTGCAGTCCTTTATCCTTACATTGCTACTGTCCATGCTCAAAAGTAACATATTAAAACTTTGGAATGGATCAGAGCCTCAGTAAAGATTGAGGATATGTCACAGATGAATTCTGTTGAATTCCATTGTTATCATCACTAAACGGCTTCAAAACCCTGTTTCTGATTGAGATGCTTTTACAAAAGCAGAGCTATTTAAGGTCTCTTGAAGGACTACTGGACATAAAGCTTTGTTGTTGAAGGTTTTCTTTTTTCCTTCAGTACAAGCTGTGGGTCACTCGGTCTACTCTGATGAAGTAGTGTATGTGAAGCAAGCTTTCTTATTTGGCATCACTGACTTGGTTTTGAACAAATAAACCTTATGCTACAACTAATTTTGAGTAAACTGTATTATATTATATTATATTATTATTATTATTATTATTATTATTATTATTATACATTTTATTTGATTTGGCATATGCTCAAAATAGCAACATTTCAGAGGATGACAGCATTGTTTAACTGACAAAAA
>BRDA01007901.1:3959-13983 GCA_036984385.1 Crenuchus spilurus | reverse complement strand
TGTTACATTTACTCAGATTAAACTTTTGATCTGTCATCTATGTTCTATTACGAATAAAATATTGACATTTGCCATCTCCACATCATTGCATCATGCTTGCTAACACATGATGTCATGAAACAATTGTATAGTGTAGTCAGACAGAAGAAGCACAGAGGAATGTCATTAATATTCAAAAGTATAAAAAACTGCCGCAGCACTCCTCATAAAAGGGCACTTTAATAATAATACTGCTCTAAAGTTGGCAGAACTGAGCTAAACTGTTATGATGATGCCACAGTCAGACATTAAGGAATAATAGTACAGGAGTTGGGCTACAATACGGCATTACAATACAGGGATTAGACTTCTGTAAGGCATAAAACTACAGGAGTTGGGCCACAGTAAGGCAATATAGTACAGATGTTGGCCCACAATACTGCATTATAGTACAGGAATTGGGCCAAAGTATGGCATTATAGTACATGGGTTGGGCCACAGTAAGCATTGTAATACAGCAGCTGGGCTACTGTAAGGCATTATAGTACAGGAATTGGGTCACAGTTTAATACTTTAGTTAGTATTTAGTGAATATTTACAGACTCTAAATATACTTCACACTAGTTTGGCTTCACCTGATAGCTTCAGCTGTTTTTAGCAGTTCTTTAAGACTTGTTTACAAATGTTTTCAAAAACTGGTGATGGACTGAGACTGCCTTTCTTTTCCTTTTTGTTTAGCATGTGTTAAGTGCATGGTATGTGGTATCATCAGTTATTACTACACCTGATGGCATATTTGACACAATATTCTTAGAGAAGAAATCTGCCAGAGTAATGATAAAAATGTGTTCATATTGTCCACCTGTATGTCCACAGTCAGGCATTTTCTAAGTGAATAACATTCTCTGATAAATGAATAAATGGAAATGAAAAAAGCGAGGGAAGGAGAACGTGTCTGAGAGTAAAGGCGACAGAGGCAACCAGGTGAAAAACGCTGAAACGTCCGCTGTAATTACTGAAGCATTCCGTCTCCCCCGCGGTGTCCAGTCGGTGAGGATATAACTGGTGAGTAAGATATCAATATCACTTGCCTGCTGATTTCCTGCTCACTCTGTCCACTAACCACTCCTCCAATGCAAATCTTATAATAAATCCTGCCGAGCTTTGAGGAGAGCATAACCTTCACACAGTGTTAGCTCTAATTCCATATGAGAGATTAATTATAGATTAGCTTTGCCTTGTGGCGCCGGTGCCGAGTGCGTCTCATTGCGTTAATATGTGGCTCGAGGCTGGTCTCATCACACGCACTGATAGTCATTGATTTAGGGAAGAGTACAGGCCTTGGGCTTAATAAAACAACACTACTCATTACACCATTACAAACACCATTAGAAATGTCAGCACAACTTCTATTATTACTGCTACTGCTTTATTATTATTATTAGAGTTTTAATATATGAAAAGAACAATAATCAGTGTATTCTGTTCACATTTGAAATCCAATTAACAAGCAAAAAAGTGGAGCTAAATAGATCTTTAGACTGAATGGGTGGAGCTACAGAAAGCTGTAGACTGAATGGGTGGAGATAAACTGCTGGAGGCTGAATGGGTGGAGCTAAACTGCTAGAGGTTGAATGGGTGGAGCTAAACTGCAGGAGGCTGAATGGGTGGAGCTAAACTGCAGAATGCTGAAGTCTTTAGCTGTGCTGTTCCATCAGCTGTTGTACTACACAGTAAATCTGCCAGTGTTAAATCAACACTATTAGAGTTAAATTAACACTGAGGGTGTCAAAATGTAACACTCTCAGTGTTAATTTAACTCTAATAGTGTTGATTTAACACTGGCAGATTTACTGTATAAACAGGTCAGTTGTGAGGTCAGTAATGGTGTGTTATGAACAGGAATAATCAGTTCTCTCTGGTGATGATAATGGATAGAGAACATTATCATCACTTGTCTATAGTGCAATAGGAGAGATGGAGGTTCTCACTATGGAGATAACTTAGAAACTTGTAACCAGTCCACCCAAAAAATGAAATTCTGGCTACACCTTAATCTTATTGTTTAAATGTTTTAATAAACTCACTGACTTTTTCTGGGATATAAGAGCAAATATGATCCCAAATCATATACAAATGAAATTTGTATTGAACATTTCCCAATGAATGGAATAACAGAAAGACTTGGAATTGTGTTTTGTTACATTAAATAAATGTTTTTATTTCATGCACAGCCCCAGTTGGATTGGATTAGTTTATCAGAGGTATATCTGTAATGTCTCTTTAGTGATTAAATGGTATTAAAATGACTACAGGAGTGAGTGTCTTTGGGGTTGTATTTTGATATTATCACAGTTCATTTGTACCTGTAGCTGTGATTATAATCACTCCTTTAACAATCCTGTGTTGTCCTTTAATAAGCCTGAGAAATAAGCTAGTATCTCGCCTTTCTTATGGACTTTAGCTTCTTTTTCCTACACATAATGCTCTCCCAGGTAGAGTTTGGAGTTGAAGGTGTTCCATCATTGAGTGTGGTTTGCCATTTTTGGAGATTTTCTATGGATCCACACATTAAGAGACTAAACCAAAATTCTGCATAAACACTTCTATAACTGTGAGATTTTATCATAGAAACAAAACTAATACCAGAAACATGAAGCGGTCTTATACTTTTCAAATATATAACTTGAATATGAATATGCTTTTAGATTCTTGTGAGACGAGCGTAAAACATCTGCGCTGTTTTTCCCACCAAAAAGATAGGCGCTGTCATATGATAATGACATGGTAATTCTGGTAATTCCATTGGTGGGTTCCAGCAGCCAGGAATCTGTGGAATGTTGCCAAACAAGACCCTCTCACCTGAAGTGATCCTGAAACACAGACCTCCCCTGATTGTTCACAAGTATCTCATAAATATTGTAGCGTTAGTGGCTGAGTGAAAACAGAGTGTCGCCTCACATTTGTTAAGCTTTAGAAATAAAACCACATACAATGTCTAAAAACTGTAATAAGCAGTGTGTAGCCAACACCTCTGTTTATTCAGTTCTGAGCTCAAAAGTCTTGGCTAGATATGTTTAGAATGTTTTTTTCACAATATATCAGCACATCTTAAAATAGGTTTTTGAAATTCTAAGTTTAGAGCAGATTTAATAAAAATATAGATTTATGACACTCTTATTGTTCTGACACTGTTGTTGCTGAGTTTGTGCTGAACACAGGTCTCTGTAACACTTTGGAAAAAAAAAATTAATAATAATGTGTGTAATTTGTAAATAGTCATATCAGAGTAAGTCAGAGGGTCTGAAAACCCCTCAGACTCCAGAGGGTTAATGATCATTTTCCAGGCTTACGACTAAACAGACTCTATTACAGTACCTTTAATTCTGATTTATGTAAATGAGCTTTCTTCTGATTGGCTGTCCCTCATTAAGCAGTACAGACTTGAACAATCCTTATGAGTTCCCCACTTTGTAGGCACTTGGGTTGTTCTGAGAGTAATGTTCAGTAATAACTCAGGTTCATGTTTTTTTTTTTTTTTTAGCTCTGGAGTTATTAGAGGACCACACGCTGGTCTGCTCTGCAGAGTTGGCTGTAAATCTGTTGGAGAACATTGTAAACAAAGCTGTTGTTTCACTCCTGACTCAGCCCATTTTCCCTCGGTTCAGTCCAGAGCAGCAGAGGACAGCAGGACAGAAACTAACACAGTAAAGTGGAATACAGATACAGTTTAGGTCATCTTCTCATATCTCCATTCAGATGTTTCTCCAGACTGACCCGGAAGACTGTTCTACACTCTTAATGAGATGGTTCTTTAGTAAAGAAAATGGTTCTGTATATAACAATGAACACTCAAATGATGAAAAGGTTGAAAATGCATGGTTCTTCAGATTGATGAGGAATGTGCTGTAGATGGTTCTATATCGATGGCATTTGAAAATGGTTCTATGTAGCACCAAAAAGGGTTCCTCTATTATTACAAGCTTGACATCGTAACTACAGTCAGGGGCGTAGCACCAAATTCTGGACCCTATGCACAAGCAATGCCCAGGGCCCCGCCCCCTATTATTAAATATATATATTTTTTAATATTTAAAGAAGAAGAACCCTTTCATCATGCAAAGAACCCTTTATTCATGAGAAGTTTTTTTGAGTGTTCATACCGTTTTCCCTGAAAATAAGATAAGATAAAATAAGTCTTTTATTAATTTTTGTTCCCAAAGATGCGCTAGGTCTTATTTTCAGGGGATGTCTTTTAGACAACATCTTTCTATAAACATCAGACTAAATACATGAAATGTTACTATTTAAAATATTAAATTTTTTATTGCCAAAACATAATATTGTAGCGTTCGGCTGGACGCGTTGAAAGGATGGACGAGAAAGACGTTTACAGTCGTCGCTTTATTGTTGAAACTTACAATGATTGCTGTCGGCCGCAGCCACTCCAAAATAACAACAGGCTAAAGAGCCAACAAGCTAACAAGCTAAAGCTAGCACTCAGGCTGATCACACACTCACACAGTGAGTTCCCCTTCTTCTCCTTCTCTCTCTCTCACACACACACACACACACACACACACACACACACACACAGCAACTTCACCCGGACCCCCTATGCTCTCCCCCAATCACACGCTTGTCTTATACCTTAAACACAACAGTGCATTTTGGCGGAACTGGTGAGGAGGAGGAGCTAACAAGCAACAGTATTAGACTTCTGAACTCACTGTCAAGCTGCTTAGACATGAAATGGAAATGAATGTTAATGCTTATCGAATTCTATTGTCCCAGCTTATCAACGTCATCGAGGGAAAAATGATTTTATCACCCAGCACTACACACTGGTTTCCTGACTCACATACAGGGCCATAAAAAAATTAAGGCTGTAAAGTACCTGGCTCCCACACACTGTCTGGAGACTGTAACAATCTCCCACAGCAGTTCCTGGACCACTTGTACAGCAGGGACAGTATTGCAGCTTCTGGTCACCAGGGGGAGCATCACAAAAACTTTGCTAGGTCTTACTTTCAGGGGAGGCCTTATATTTAGCAATTCATCAAAACCTCTACTAGGTCTTATTTTCAGGGGATGTCTTATTTTCGTGGAAACACAGTAGTTCTATATACTGTAGAACCATTTTCTTTACTAAAAAAACATTGAAGAACCATCTTTTTAAAGACTGAACCATAAATGTCTCATTGATGACTGAGTGATTCTTAGTGTCTGTAATAAAGTACCGTTTGGAACAACACAAACATTTCTGTAACATTTGTACGTATATGATCCTTTCTGCCACTAGATGTCGGTCTAGAACACCAGCATCTCAAACCAAAACAAATACTTATTTAGTCACACCCTCCCCTTCAGCCACACCTCCCTCCTTCTGTGTGCACTCTCAGCACAGTGCGGAAAAGCCCAGAGAAATGTGGGTCGGGACAATGTTTCCACTGGGCGGGACTAACAACCGACCACACAGAGGCGGTGACTTCATTCTCTGCTCAGGATACCTTTGATCCACCACATCTTCACAATACAATTATATTAACTTATATTATACTAACTCTTACTTATTTATATCAATTTTCACTAAGCCATATGGTGCTGTATCATTCAGATATACACAGCAGACTGTCCAGCTGTGGTGTGTTTTCTCTCTCTCTCTCTCTCTCTCTCTCTCTCTCTATCTCTCTCTCGCTCTCTCTCTCTCTATCTCTTTCTATCAGGTGATGTATTGATTGCTTTGCGTCTATTAAATTACATCATCAAGAGCTGACTGTGGTTACAAAGAAACATTTATGAGTGATTTTGTCCAAAGTGTTAAAAACTGGGACTTTTAACACATTTTAATGCTGACTATTTGGATGGACGGATGTACAGATATCAGTACGTTTACTGCAGGGCTTAAAATGTTATTTTGATGGATGAACAGAGGCATGGATGGATGGATGCTCAGAATGGGGAACTAACAGATGGATGAACTGGTAGATGAATGGGCAGATGGATGGCTGTGTGATTGAAGGATGAAATTGACAGATGTGTGCATATACAGAGGAATAGATTGAGAAAGAGCTTTGTTTACTGAATGGATGGACAGAATTGGATGGATGGGAGGGTATATGGATGAATAGATGTAGGATTGGACTGGTGGACGGACAGATGGATGGATCTGTAGATGAACGGACGGTTAGAAGGAATGGACAGCTGGGTGCGTGGATAGATGAATAGATGGTTGGATGGTAGGATAGATAGATGGATGGAAGAGTAGATGGACAGATGGAAGGACAGATGAATGAATGGATGAAGGAATGGATAGAAGGCCAGACAGATGGAACGATAGTTGAATGAATGGAGGACTGGAATGGTGGACGGATGGATGGAATGAAGAAATGGGTGCTTGGATAGATGATTAGATGATCAGATGGATGGAGGGACAGATGGATGGAAGGATAGTTGAATGAATGGAGGAAAGAACTGGTGGATGGGAAGATAGATGGATTGTGAGTTGAATGGATAGATGGATGGATTGAATGGACAGCTGTGTACATTGATAGATGAACAGGTGGTTGGATGGATGGAGGGACAGATAGATGAGTGTGCTGTTCACCGTTTCTGAACGGGTCGTCCTCACTGTCATCTCCGAGCTGCTCGGATGCGGTCAGGAAGTCCTCCTCTATTGACGATACAGAGCGATTGGTGTCATCGTCAGCAGCGCGCTGTCCAGCCAATCGGCTGTACCGCTGCCTCTCCTGCCCAGACTGCAGACCAATCAGGAACTTGTTGATCTGAAGGACGACGCTATTTGGCTGAACTATGCGACGCCCACTCGTGCTCTGCACCATACACACGTCAGCTGATCTCTGTAACACACACACTGTAATGTATTATGGGAAGATGTTTGACCTCACCTGTGTGGCTGGCTTAGCATGCAGGTGTGACTGACCTGTGAGTGGGCAGGGTCATGCTGACAGGTGTCAGGTGACTCCAGGCTGGTCAGCAGGAGGATTTCCTGCTCTTTGAGCGGCCGTGTTCCCACACACTCCACCAACTTCGGCAAATCCGGAGACACCGATGCCAACTTCTACAACACAGTCACTCATAATTAAACACTCATTACTGCTCACCTGCATGCATGAGCACCAAAAGTTTAATCAATTACAGCTCAATTATTATTGGAATATTTATTATTAACGGCCTTAATCATGTGGCACATACTTACAGTGGTGTTTGAAAGTTTGTGAACCCTTTAGAATGTTCTTTATTGCTGCATAAATATGAATAAATTAAAACATCAGATTTTCACACACAAGTTCTAAAAGTAGATAAAGAACCCAGATAAACAAATGAGACACAAATATTAGACTTGCTCATTTATTTATTGAGGAAAATGATCCAATATGACATATTTGTGAGAGGCAAAAGTATGTGAACCTTTGCTTTCAGTATCTGGTGTGATCCCCCTTTACAGCAATAACTGTAACTAAACGTTTCCGGTAACTGTTCTTTAAATGTTCTTTGGTAGAACGACTTGTGTGTTTAGGGTCGTTGTCTTGCTGAATGACCCACCTTCTCTTGAGACTCAGTTCATGGACAGATGTCCTGACATTTTCTTTAGAATTCTCTGATATAATTCACAATTCATTGTTACATCAATAATGACAAGCCGTCCTGATCCAGATGCAGCAAAACAGACCCAAACCTGATACCACCACCATGTTTCACAGATGAGATAAAGTTCTTATGCTGGAATGCAGAATTTACCTTTGTCCAAACATAACACTTTTCATTTCTGTTTTGGTCTCATCCGTCCACTTCCAAAAGTCTTCTGGCTTGTCCACGTGATTTTTAGCAAACTGCAGACGAGCAGTAATGTTGTTTTTGGAAAGCAGTGACTTTCTCCTTACAACCCTGCCATGCACAACATTGTGGTTCAGTGTTCTCCTGATGGTGGACTCATGAACATTAACATTAGCCAATGTGAGAGAGACCTTCAGTTGCTTAGAAATTACCCTGGGGTCCTTTGTGACCTCGCTGTCTATTACATGCCTTGCTCTTGGAGTGATCTTTGTTGGTTGACCACTCCTGGGGAGGTAACAATGGCCTTGAAGTTCCTCCTTTTCTTCACAATCTGTCTGACTCTGGATTGGTGGAGTCCAAACTCTTTATTGATGGTTTTGTAACATTTTTTAGCCTGTTGAGCATCAACAACTCATTCTGAGCTCATCTGAAATCTCCTTTGTTTGTACCACGACACACTTCCACAAATATGTTGACTTTGATAGATCCCTGTTCTTTAAATAAAACAGGTGCCAACTCACACCTGATTGTCATCCCATTGATTGCAAACACCTGACTAATTTCACCTTTAAACTAAGTGCTAGTCAAGAGGTTCACATACTTTTGTCTCTCACAAATGTGTCATATTGGATCATTTTCCTCAATAAATAAATGAACAAGTATAATATTTCTCTCATTTGTGTAACTGGGTTCTCTTTATCTACTTTTTTATCTGCACTGCACTGACACTGACCACTTTATCTGATGCTGCTAAATTGTTAAATTATCTTGCTGCTAATCCCCCCATAACTGTGTCCATTACTCTGCATAGTGTATAGTCTATATTTATACCTTACATTTTATATTTATATTTAACTACTGCTCTAAGTAAACATGGAACCTTGGGATTATAATTTTGATCCACTTCATACACAACATATGATGCAAATGACAATAAAGTTTCCTTGAATCCTTTTAGGAAAATCTGATGATGTGTAGGTCATATTTACGCAGAAATACAGACAATTCTAAAGAGTTCACAGACTTTGAAGCACCAATGTATGAAGAGCTTAAATTCAATTTATTTGAGTTTGGAAGAATAAAAATAAAAAATGTGAGATTTAATGACGTTAGAAGAAGAAGGTGAAGTATTTGTTATCCAATAAAATAGAACAGACTTCAGCACAGGACAAACACAGAGAGAGGGGGAGAGAGAGAAAGACTATCACAAACACAACTAATTACCCAAACGAATCTACTACCAAATTATCCTGTAACCATGGCAACCTAGCCTCTGGTCACCGTGGAAACACTCCACCCACCTTGAGGCAGCTGCTGTCATGCTGGTCAGACGAGTCCAAACTCACAAAACAAATCTGCTCAGAGAGAGAGAGAGAGACAGAGAGAGATATCAGTTCTGCCTTATACCAGTTTAGCTCCACCCATTCAGCCTACAGCAATTTAGCTCCACCCATTCAGCCTACATCTCCACACAATCTGCCTACAGCTGGTTAGCTCCACCCATTCAGCCTTCGGCTGTTTAGCTCTACTGATTCATCCTACAACAGTTTGGCTCATTCAGTCTACAGCTCCACCCAATCTGCCAATAGATGTTTAGCTCCACCTATTCAGCCTACAGCAGTTTAACTCCACCCATTCAGCCTACAGCTGTTTAATTCTACTGATTCATCCTACAACAGTTTGATTCCACCCATTCAGTGTACAGCTCCACCCAATCTGCCTATAGATGTTTAGCTCCACCCATTCAGCCTACAGCAGTTTAGTTCCAGCCAGCCAGCCTACAGCTGTTTAGCTACACCCATTCAACCTACAGCTGTTTATCTCCACACATTCAACCACGTACTCTGAGTGTATCTGTTTCAGATAGTTTTCTTCACAAGATATTTTTTGCTCTTTGTGCTCTTTACAGATTAAAGAACCCATTTACTGAAGAGGCTGAGATAAAAAGAGCCACAACACACACACATTCAGGGCAATCATGTTTGGAGTGCTGTGTGATAATGTCTGACATCTTGTAAAGACTCACTTTCCAATCACAGTACGACAGAACAGTAAGTGCTCACTATAAAACAGACACCAGAGATTAAAGTGATAGTTTGGCAAGAAAAATCCCCCACATCCCTCCTCTTTAACCCAAATATAATCAGGGAAGCAATGCATGGACCCCTAAGATTGCTTTTACCCTGGAGATACAGTACATGGCTAATGCAGCTAAGAAATAATGGAAGCTTATAACCCAACAATTAGT
>BRDA01007900.1:9368-58686 GCA_036984385.1 Crenuchus spilurus | reverse complement strand
CTGCCAAAAATCTGCCAATGAAGAGAGATTGAAATATCACTCAGGAATATGTTCAATAAATCTGCTTATATGTGTTGTTTTCTGAGTAATGTGTCCCGCGTTCTGTTTGACAAATATCTCTTCATCTCAAACTGTTCACTGTGTTTTAGGTTTCTCTCTCTCTCTCTCTCTCTCTCTCTCTCTCTCTCTCTTTCTCTCTCTCTCTCTCTCTTTCTCTCACTCTCTCTCTCTCTCTCTCTCTTTTTCAGTTGTTCACGCTCTCTCACTTGGTTGCTCTCTCTGTGTCTCTCATATCATTAAAATGCTAATGCATTTCTTACCTTCTCACCTCTGCAGTTACAGAGATCACATTACAGTCTATGCACACCTGATCTAATGTGATTCTCTTCCAGTATGTTTTTGATTACTACCTGAGATATAAACTTATACTTTTGTTTATTCTAATCATCTGTTGGAGTTTTGAGATTTTTTTAAACAACACTTTTTAAAGTTTTATGTACTGATAGAGAGAGCTGTATCACTGTTCCTGTGTATGTATGCCAGTGCCTACAAAGGGGACCTGGGGGTCTACAAATCAGTCCTCCAAAACCTGTGAAAATGGTACAGAATGTGAGACCTTCATACAGTCTTAACACAGGATGATCCCAAAGATGCTGATTTCTTTTATCTTTCTGTCTTTATTCCAGTTTAGATAAAACTGATTTCCTTCTCATGTCATTTTTTTTTTCTCCATTGGATGACATCACCATGGCAGTGTTTGCATGCCATGTGCTGCCAACAGTTTCGGTTTTAAAACAAGTGCACTACCAAAATAAATTCATCACTAGCTTGTTTGTTTCTCCAAACTGTGGTAGCTGAGCTGTGCTGCTTCAAATAGGATCAAAAAGTTAAGAAGTTAATACAACAAGAGAATGTTAATAAGATTGTAGTCTTCAATGAACTGCTGCTATTAGAGCTCTGAACCCAGGAGGCAGACAATTCTGGCCCAAATATGCCCCAATTATGGCACTTCAGTATATTTATCACTTACAAATGTACTGTTCGACAAAATTGTCCTGGCTGTAGAAGCCATGTTTATGGTTTGTCATGGTGTTTGAACTCTGGGCTACCTGTGTCCCAAATACAACCTGCCATATTTAAACACAATTTCTATTTTTTGGCCAGAACTGACCCAACTGTAGCCAGACAACTATTCCATCCCTGAGTTATGGTTTAATTCAGGTTAAATTGAGGCTGTGTTCCAGCACCCAGAATTGAAGTCATTATAATGGTACACGGGTCAATGAAAATTGTATGTGTGTGCCAGATTTGGGCCACAACTCGTTTGCTATCAGGGAAAGGTCTTCTGGTTAATTAGCCAGTTAGCTATAATACCAGTAATTGTGTGTTGTGTTTAACATTAAAACTGTCTGGTTAAGTTAATGGATAGGTATGTTTCTAATGATCTGGCTACAGCACAATAGACTAGCTGGAGGTTATTATCCTCACTAAAGGGATAACTTGCTAACTGGCCCTCCAAACTAGTTGTAGATCTGCTCTAGAAATTAAATTCTGGATATGCCATGGATGTGTATCTCTTATGTAGAGAAGGAAATACATTATATATTAATTAAATATTTGAGAATGCTGTGCTTTGACAGTTTTGTACTTGCAACAACACCTAACTTATAAAATGAATATTTATGAACATGCTTTGGCAATTTTGTAGCTGGTAAGCTATCAGCTTGAGCTTGTGGTTACTGAGCCCAAGCCAAAAAAACGCCTGAGCTCTGTAATACTAACGTATTACAAACAAGTCTCTACTTATACTTATGCAAGTCACATGTGAAAGGGTGTACATACTCTTAGTGTGTGTGTGTGTGTGTGTGTGTGTGTACACAGTCAGCAGATTGTCCTTCAGTAAAGGAGCAGAACATTGATTTCTAGCCCAAAGTCGTATCACATAAATCTAGCCAGACTTGAGATACTAGCCCTATTAACCAAGCACACTGCGATTGGATTAATGTGCCAGTTCTCTCTCTTTTTCTCACATATATGTATACACACATACATACATCTTTATAAACACTAACAGGTAGACAAGACTGCACACACCTACATGTTGAGTGAATGATGCTGTCAGTCTGATGTTTAAGGTTAACATTTATGAAAACAGGCTTTGTCGTGTTCTCTTGCAGAAACAAGAGAGGATCGTACCAAGAGGCTATTCAGACACTACACTGTGGGCTCTTACGACAACTTTACCTCTTATAGGTAGGTGGACACCAATGTTTGTGTGTGTGTGTGTGTGTGTGTGTGTGTGTGTGTGTATATGTGTGTGTGGGTGTGTGTGTGTGTGTGTGTGTGTGTGTGCGTGCCTGCATGTATAGAATGGCACTAATCCAATGCCAGAATTGGAACCTGCACCAGAAAATGTTAATATTAGGGAAATAGAAAATATTGTCAAATGTTCTCATTCTGATATGACAACCATGTATCGCTTTGTTTTTTGCATCACTTAAGCACTGCAGTTGCTTTTTGAATTGGACCATTTCAACATGAACAGACCAACACAACTGGTGCAAAATTACTTGAAATGAAATCTTCTTAAATTAACTTAAGTTTTTTTTTTCTCCTGTAAAATTATTTTGGTGCAAAATCACCATTTTGGTGTTTTTTATATACAGTTATGTAAAATATCAAGTTTCTTTGCCATTTCTATGTGGTGTGTATCTGAGCATGGTTTGAATTCCTGTGGTGAACTCTTCTTTGACTTCATCATTAAGGTTCTTCTGCCATCTAGAGGCTCGATGGGATTATTACATAACCTCAATATGCTTCTTACATCATGTATGTATGTATGTATGTCATCTTAAATGTATGATCTGTAGTTATGTCTGTATTACTGGACCTCATATATTATTCTATCCAATAATTTAGTTTCTGCAACTGTGGTAGCTGTCATGAAATATTTTCCTGTCTTTACATTTGAAATGTCAGTTTTGTTTATATATATATATATATATATTAGCAAATTAGGTTCAATGGACATATATCCGCCATTCAACCATAACATGAAAACCTATTTGCTAATATGACTAATATGCTGTCCTGGCACCAAAAGAGCTTGCTTTGATACTGCTTAGATACTGAGATACTGACCACTGCTGTCTGGGAGCACCTCCTAAGCCTTGCTGTCTGGCCATAACTATTTGGCTCTTGTCAAAGTGACTCAGCTCTACACGCCTTCATATTTTTCTCCATCATCCAGCATGTTGTCTATGAGAAAAGAGTGTTCACTTACCATCAAATTACCATCAAATAGCCTTATGCTAGATGATTGGTCCATACCCAACCTCTGAATATTGATATCAGTTTTGGAAAAGGAGAAGTGGTACCATGCCATTATCTTCTGCTCAATCCTGATCAGGGTCAGGGCAAGTCCCCTACCCCTTTCCCAGCCACAGGGCAGGGCATTACACCATGCCATCATCTCTAATAGAAATGGACAAAATAAAATAATTATTACAAGTACAAACATACAGACTGTCTCACAGTATGTGACATAGACTGTTCTCACCTTCTTGGGCAAGACAAGGAAGGATTGATTTGGACTGAGATGTGGAGACGAACAAGATGGAGGGATGGAGTGATTTAGGCAGAGGTGTGGTAAGAGAGAAAGAGGATTAATGACTGGAGTCTCTCTGTCAAACAGTGTGTCCCCACTTCATCCATCTTCCTTCACTCGCTCTGCCCAACAACAGCAAACAACAAACAGCAAACGAGGTAGTGAGCGAGCTCAGCTTTAAGAGTGCTGCTCTCTCCTCACTGCCAGTCACATGCTTCACGCAGTCTGTCGCAGTGACACGGCTTTACATTGATTTACTCACTACAATAGAGTGCAGAAGCCCCTGCAAGCTTTAGCATCTCTTAACTAACGGAAACTCTGCTGTAACTTCATCTGCCATACAGGAAGATTCTACAGGGTCCCCTTAGTCACAGTCTCAGGGGTGGAGTTGGATGATGGATAAGTGGTAGAATGGTGTAGTTCTAAGCGTTGAAAGCTAAAATGAAAGGTATTGACACTAGGGGGGGATTGCCATAGAAAGTATAAGTGCTGACTGACTTTAAGATTAAACTGGGGGGTGGGGGGGCCTCCAGTTGCATATTTGAATGAAGGTTGGGGTGGATGTGGTGTGCTGTGTGCAGTGATTTGGTGCAGGGCTCTGCTAATATAAAGTGATGTGAAAATGACACATTGACCAGAGGAATTTAACCCACAATGAAATACACACACTAGTAGACAGTGAGCACACCTGCTTGGAGCAGTGGGCAGCTCTATCCATGGCACACAGGAAACTAGAAACTATACCATATATACCACATACAATTGTACATTTTTGTTCTTCATCATTTGAATAGCTGTCCTTTATATTGTGTGAAAATTTCATACAGACAGGACAAATAAATATGCATCAAAATTACATTAACTTACATTCAGAGTTAATCACTGTCTGTCTCCCTGGCACCTCTTTAATGTCTTGGTTACTTGTCCTAGATCACAGTGAGATCAGAAGGAAACACTAAGATCTTTGCAACACTCTCCTGCAGCACAGAAATTTCTCCCACAAAAAAGAACAGGACATATTAGTACACCTTAGTAGCTTTTTCATGACTCATAATGAGATCAGAGGGAGACACAAGAGATTTTTGCATCAGTGGTATCCAAGTGGTATCCTATGGTATCCAAGGTGGTTGCTAAGATGTTGCCTGGTGGTTGTTATGGTATTTAAGGTGGTTATTAAGGTGTTGCTAGGTGTTCGCTATGGCATTTCAAGTGGTTGCTATGGCATCCAGGTGTTGTTATGGTGTTGCTAGATGGTTGCTAAGGTATTTAAGGTGGTTACTAAGGTGTTGTTAGATTGGTTGCTATGGTATTTCAGGTGGTTGCTAAAGTGTTGGTAGGTGGTTGCTATGGTATTTAAGGTGGTTGCTATGGTATTTAAGGTGGTTGCTAAGGTGTTGCTAGGCAGTTGCTATGGTATTTCAGGTGCTTGCTTAGGTGTTGCTAGGTGGTTCCTATGGTATTTAAGGTGTTGCTATGTGGTTGCTTTGGTGTCTAGGGCGGTTGCTAAGGTGTTGCTAGGTGGTTGCTATGGTGTTTAAGGTGGTTGCTAAGGTGTTGCTAGGTGGTTGCTATGGCATTTTAAGTGGTTGCTATGGTATGCATGGCACACAGGCAGCAGTTGGGGGTTAGATGCCTTTCTCAAGGGCACTTCAGTTATGTTCTGTTGGTTCTTGGGATCGAACCAGTGACCATGTGGTCCAAAAGGTTGCTTCCTTAACAACAAATTGGTTATTGCTTCTTAATACAGTGTTCATAATTAATAACTATGTAACTAGGAAATAAGCAGAACAGTGCTCATAATCACTATAATCAACTATTCCTCAATCGCCCATATATACCATATATACCACATACAATTGTACATTTTTGTTCTTCATCATTTGAATAGCTGTCCTTTATATTGTGTGAAAATTTCATACAGACAGGACCAATAAATATGCAACAAAATTACATTAACTTACATTCAGAGTTAATCACTGTCTGTCTCCCTGACACCTCTTTAATGTCTTGGTTACTTGTCCTAGATCACAGTGAGATCAGAAGGAAACACTAAGATCTTTGCAACACTCTCCTGCAGCACAGAAATTTCTCCCACAAAACAGAACAGGACATATTAGTACACCTTAGTAGCTTTTTTATTAATTCATAATGAGATCAGAGGGAGACACAAAGGAGATTTTTGTGTCTCCTGTAGCTCAGACTTAATATCTCAGAAATTTCTCAGAGAGAATGAGATCAGTTAGAAACACAAGAGACTTTTGCATCAGTCTCCTGCAGCTCAGACATTTCTCCTAAGAAAAAGACCTCTATAGCTTTGTCTCTTTCTCTAACACTAGTAAACATTTCTGTAAAGTCTCACATTGTGCTCAGGCTATGTTTACTAAAGACAGGAATACATGAACTTTTTCTCATCCAAGACTGAGCGACTTCTCATGTCTTCGTTTTTTTTTTTTTTTGCGCCGGGAGTATCTCAGGTCTCATTTTTGTCTTATGATTTGTCCTTACTGCAAGCAACACGACTGAGCATCAAAATCAGAATGCTCCTGTTCTAACCAATAGAGATATCTACAGCAGCTGCGTATTTGACAGATGCCCCATTTCTAGTTCTGTGCACTGCGGTGCTGGAAGAGTTGGTCCAGAGTTTGTTTACATTCTGATTTGATGCTCAGACTTGACGTTTCCAGTGTAGACAGCTGTTGGCTGGATTTTTTGTTGGTGGACTATTCTTAGTCTAGTAGTGATACTGAGGTGTTTAAAAACTCCAACATCTCGACTGTGTTTGATCCACTCATATCCAAACAACACACACTAACACACCACCACCACATCAGTGTCACTGTAGTGCTAAGGATGATCCACCAGTCAAATAATAGCTGCTCTGAGAGGGTCCTGACAATTGAAAAACACAGTGAAAGGAGGCTAACAAAGTGTACAGAGAAACAAGTGTAGATACAGTGAGATATTGTTAAAGCTGATTGGTGTATTTTCTCAGTATATGTGTGTAGTTGAACTGTATGAGTGCAATAGCCTTCATATTCTTTTTGATGATTTAGATGTTCATTATCATCATCATAACTTTTATTATATACGTATTATTATATTTCATGCTCAAGGTTCTGTACATTCATAGAACAAACACACTTAACATGATTAATAACAAATGACAGATACATAACACACTGCATTCAAACACTGAAGCACCAATAGCATAGTGAAATAATATGAGCCTCTAACTGGATATTAAATGGCCATAGTTAGGGGAAGTGCTGAACCGAGTTTGATAGTGTCATTTGTGTTCAGGGTCAATAATGCCCTTCATTGGAAATTTGCCCTCTGAATATCAGGTTTATAATTTCTTGACAGACTAGTCTTGGGGCTGGTGTCTTGGCTTTGGTTTGGATATTTTTCTGAGAAAGTCACTGTAAAAATATGCTGGTATTTTATTCCACTGACATTGCATTCTATGAGCTTGTGGGTTAGATCAGACTCAGATCTGTTGTTGGACCAAATCTAGAGCAAAGTACAAATGGCTTCATGTACCTGAATAAACCAAAGTGAGGTTAAAACTGTTAAAAACCTTCACCTCACATGTTGGCAACATCACTGATATTATTTAGCCTATAAGTTCACTGTCAATAACATAGGAGACACCAAAACAGGGCTAAAATGCAGTGACACTGTCCTACCTCACCCTTCTACCATAGAAGATTGAATATCTAGAGCAGTATTGGTGGATTTGATCATAGTCTCCAAACAAATTCAGAATTTGAAAATTGTGGCTGAACATAAACTTTTGAGCAGTAACATACATACACTGTAAAATTTTAGTGTAAATTAACAGTAAAATACTGGCAGCTGATACACCAGCATTTTAATTTTATTTTACTGTACATCTACTGTTATTTTACTGTATATTGAATGACATTGTATGACAGCAGAATAACTGTTTTAATGGTAATTTCACAGTACATGCAAGCATGTTACTGTTATTTTACAGTGTGTCTGTTGTAATTTAACTGTATAATAATGTTTATTGCATTATCTTACTGTTCATTTTGCCAGTTTCATTTCTTCTTAAGCCACTAAGGAGGTCTGACTCTCTGCTTGAGTCATTTAATCACAGCAGAAATCATTTTGCTCCTGTTGCCAGCATAACGGCAGACAGAAGAACGTTTAGCTTATCTTTTGCTCTTTCTTTATGCTGTAACAAGAACACTTGTGAGCAAAGCAGATCTTGAATTACACCAAAATTCACAGCTAAGTCACCTCTGTAACTAATTTTCAGATTTATAGTAACTACAGAAACATTTTAAACACTCACAAATGACCCACATAAAGTCTACTTACACTTAACAAATAACAACACAATAAACAACACTGAAACGGAAGGACGCGTGCAGTTGCATGAATCCCTCCTTGGCTGAAGACACAAAATTGCTGTTGTTTATTCAGAGTCCTTCATTAATTGTACATGTGTACAACTTGTCAATCCAAAACTCCACTCTCAGCAAAACAACTTATTTATTTATTTCACTGAGACAGCTTACCTTGTTAATGAGACCATGAAAGAGTAACCCTGAGGACTTTTTTTTTGCCAATTTTCTCCCCTTCCCAATGTGTTAGTAGCCAATTAACCCATCCCATCTGCTAGGGGGAGCTCCCCATCACTTTGCACTGTACCTGACTCTAGGAGGGTGAAGACATGCACAAGCCTCCTTCGCTGCGTGTGATGCCAGCCACCGCCTCTTTTCAAACTACCGTGTGATACACAGTCACTGGGGAGCCAACACACTCAGAGGAAAGCGCAGGATTCCCAGCTCCGAATGGACCAATCAGTAGACGCCTAAGCCAGCAGACATTGCAATGTGAAAGTGATAGGGAGAGTGGGAGCACCATCTACCCACCCAGAGAGAACATGGCCAATATTTGCTCTCTTGGGCCCCGGCTGTTGATGGCAAACAGCATGACCGTGACTCGAACTCGAGATCCTCTGGTCATAGTGTCAGCGTCTTAGCCTGCTGAGCCACTCGGGGCCAATCCTGAGGACTTTTCACAACAGGGGCATCTAACTGTTTATGCTTTACTGGTGTCATATGTCATCAATATAGAGTAATACTGTGAATAAAGCCTTGCTATTCACAATATTTTCACAGTATTTTAACAAAAACAGTATCTTACTGTTGTAATTTGGCTGTATATTTACAGCAGTTATTTACAGTGTACAATGTGAAAAAAATGGAGTGGAATAATATTATATTACCTACCATTAAAAGTTGAAATTGGGTTTGTCCTTCAGCTGAATGGTTACCATTTCAGAGATATTTCAGAGATACAAGGTTTTGTTCCAACGGCGATGGTGTAAGACACAGGACAAAATCTCAGTAAATGTATCTGCCAGGCTGTAGCTTGGTGAAACCCACATGCAGCAGTTATTTGTAGCCTGCCTGCTGTTTGAGACAGTCTTCCTGTCATTGAGGAGGAATGTATTACACTCTGTCTTATTATCCAGTTTTAAACCTCCACCTCAAAACGCTAATGCTGCTAATACTGAAGGAAAGCTCCAAATGAAAAGAGCTGGTCAGCATTATGTAAATGAGACCGTGCTAACTGGTTTCGCTCTTTTTTCCATTGTTGGCCACATTAGCTTTTATGTGTGAAGTACTCCTTGAAGCTCTTTTTAAGTAGAATTAGATTCACCATGCTTCTTAGGCACATGAGATATGTTTTGAAAAGGAGTTTTGAAGAGATGAGAAAATGCATATAAACCACCATTCACTTCCACTGGAAGCTGTGGATAGTTCAGGGTTATTACATTCCCAGTCGATTCAACACTACAGATAAGATCAACCATTTCAGTGCTGCGAGATTCTATGAATAATATGGATCCGTTTTACATAAAGCTCTCTAAATTAAATATATCTGTATAAGCTGTATTACTGTATCTAATCTGTGGGTTCTGGTCACGGCCTTACTGTGAAACGCGTCTCTGAAGGAGAAGTGAGTTGGGGCCCGAGTGTGAGCGCACTCGTCAAGGGAGGCTTATCTGCTTTCCTGTAGGATATCGCGCCTTAGTCTCGTTAACCCGAGGCACTAATGCAGTGGAATCATCTGTAATTGATCTAATTGATTCTTCACTGCCCAATTATGTTCTTGTCACTCCTAATGCATCAGTGATGAACCCGAGAGAGAGACACAGAGAGAGAGAAGAGGGAGTGCATTCTTATAATTTTCCATGACAAACCCAGCAGTCAGGCTCTGATTATAGTGATACCTTACTCAGCAGATGTGCTGTGTTATGACTCGCAGGCACAGCTTTTAATGAGACCGCTGTGTTGTACGGTTATATCTGCACTAGCTGTTTTACACTCAGAACACAGGAACAAGCCTAGACACCATATAGATGCTGTATGTACAATTTAAGGGACTGTGTCCATTAGTTTTTTTTATATTTTAGTGTTTTCCCTTATCCACTTATGATGTCTGTGTGAGTTCATTTCTATATGACAGTTTTCAGCTCTTACTGCTTACATTTAAACATGATGTGCCTTTCAGACTCATGCATGTAGATTACTTGTTCAGTGCCACATCCAAAAATTCAAAAATTCACATCCACAGTTCAAAAGAGGTAAACTGTCAATACACATAAAAGTGACATTTGGCTTTTGAAATAAATGATGAACACATTAACTTTTTTTTTTATTACAAAATTAAATATTTTTGACATGCAATAGTATGAGAAACACTTTGTGAAATAAAAAAGTGAGTATGAGGCCCAGAGTGACTCAGTGTACTAAGGATCTGCCACTATGATCCGAGGATCGCAAGTTTGAATCTTGATCATGCTGCTTGCCATCGACAGAGCAGAATCGGCCGTGCTGTCTTTTCTGGTGGGCAAGATGGTGCACTTTCCCTAGCACTATAAACAATGTTGACTGACTCAGGCATCTGCCGGGCGATCCATCGGAACTGAGGATCTGCACTTTCCTCCAAGCGCACTAGCTGCCTGGTGGTATCGCCAGCAAATTGGTGGTGACAAGGACATTGGAGTCAGGGACATTGCCAGTGACAGGGATTGGGAGAGTTGATAAAAATGGGTTAATTGGCCACTAAAAATACTCTAGTAGAAAAGCAGGGGAAAAAATTATTTAAAAAAAAAGAAATGCTAGTATGGGCTCTGCTCTCTAGTGCAATGTAAACAGTTCAGAGATATAGTTCATTATAGAGGCGTAAAAACAATCTTTATTTTTGCAGGATTGAATGTGTGCGATTGCCTGTGTATAACACTTAAATGCTTTTCTCTCAAGGTGTTTTTGTGTGTGTGTGTGTGTGTGTGTGTGTGTGTGTGTGTGTGTGTGTGTGTGTGTGTGTGTGGTTTTGTTCTTTGAGCTGCCAGTTAAATACTTTAATTTGCTATCTTTTAAAAAATGAAAAGTTAAAGCATTGATTTTTGGAAACAGTTCTGGTGTTTTAAATTGACTAAAAGCAGCTACAATAAATATAAAAGTAAATGATAAACATTTATATATATACAGCAGTACAATGCACCATATATACTGGAAGTTTACCAGTGTTCACATTACATCAGACTTTTTTTTTATGGTATGAGCTCTTTAATGGATTCTTGATAATTGTCCTAAATTGTTGACAGACAGGATTATTCTGAAATGACTAATGTAGATTTTAATAGGGAATGCCTGCTGATGTCATGTTACTAAAGGGCAGTGACTGGTGTTAGGTGGGTTGTAATAACATGATTTGTGTGAAGTGAGGGTTACTCATGTTTGTACGATGACAGAATCTGTGCTCATATGAGTGAGTAAGAGCTAAGAACAGAAATGCCTCTGCTGTTTGCACTAATGAATCCAGCTATAGCCCTCTCCACACAACCAGACAGATGGTTGCCGACACAGTTTAGAGGCAGGTGCTCTGTGTGTGTGTGTGTGTGTGTGTGTGTGTGGAGGAGCAGATGAGGAAGAGACCACCCTTGCAATTCTCTCTCCCCCATCTCTCTCAATCTAGCTATAGCTCTCTCTCTCTCTCTCTCTCTCTCTCTCTCTATTTTTCTCACTCATCAGGCTGAACTCTACAGCAGCTCAGCACTGTGTCCTGCTTTCAGTGAACAGCCGTCTTTAACCTCAGCTTTGCTCACTGTTAGTGAGAGAGCGAGGTGAATGCCCTCATATTTCTGCTCCTCTTTTTAATAGCGTAAAAGGGATGATATTAGCATTTTGTTCAATCTCTTAATGCAGTAATGGAGGCTGCTGTGGAGTAGTGCAGAGGGACTAAAAACTCCCACCTGGGCATTTTTTATCTCATTCCCCTTCTCCCCAACACAGCTTTTATCCTGATTGGCTTGTCAGCAGAAGAGGGGAAGGACTGTGCTTCTTTTTCTTCTTGTTAATTTTTGCTCCTGACAAGTCAGGCAGGGTACCTGCAGAGTGTACCCACTGTGGCCTACCCATCCTGGCTAGCCAGGGCACTCCTGTATGGGGCATGGTGCTGGATTCTGACTTGGGTGTTCTTTTTTGTCTTCTACCCAGTGATTACATCATTGAGGAGAAAGATGCCGTGCTGCAGAAGAAAGAGAACGAAGGCTTTGGCTTTGTCCTGCGAGGAGCGAAAGGTAAGTTTGACAGTTTGCTGTACAGATTCTAACTGTAAAATTATTCATCAACCATGCAACAAGTTACTGCTGCGTTATGATTGCTGATCTGACTGATGGCTCCATTTACATGGCAGTGGATGAACAATACAGTTAAAGGCCCATTCACAGCACAGTAGAGTGGAACTCCGAACTGTCTTTTGGCCCTGGCTGCCACTTACACCTGTTTTATGATAGAATGGGATTCATTCCACATTTCTTGTCATTGAATTGGCTGACAGGTTCTGTGTCTTGCCATATAGGACTGTGAGAAGGTCAGTAGTAATCATATCTAAAGAAGGCACAATTGAACAGGTTTTATTTTCTTTTACTGAGTACACCATTCTCACCATTTGCTGAAGACCAGTCTCAGTACACCTGCAACACAGCAGCTCTAGAACATCCCACAAAGTTAGCAGCTTCCAAGATGTTACCACCCTTCACCGGTATCCTATTATCATGCCCTTTTGGACAGCAGTCAAATCACTTCCTTTGCCCATGGTCATTGTTTTAAACTGGTATGATCACTTATTTATACATGCTGTAAACCCTGTCACATGGCACCTGTGGGTCTGATATAATTCTAATATTCTGATATGACTGTGTATTATGAATAATAATGTTAGCACTTCATGAAATCACATCATGTAATATGTCACTGAAAAGCTAGTTTCTTGTAGCTCAGTGGTTTTCAGCCTGTGACCTAACCCTCCAGTAGTGCTATTAAGAGGCTATTGGCTCGAGAACTTTGTTGTAAAATATTAAAATTTAACTAAACCTTACTTTAAATATGACAAATATCTTGTTGATTTTCCTGAAAAAACATATAACAAACAATCCACATAGCTAGCTACTCAATTTTATTGTTAGAAATCCATTCATTCTAGATAAACGATTATAAAGAGAATAATTGTAGATATTTTGGGATGTATACTATGCAGCATGGTTATGGTCCACAGTAAAATTATCAAATTGTATTTGGTGGTTTAGAGTGTTTGGGTGGTTGTGTGGACAGTGGCCTGAAAAAGGTTGGGAACCCCTGTTCTAGATTCTAACTAAACTATAGTAAAGCAACTCTAAATGCTGCTTTTAAGTTTGTTCTTATCAAATTTCTTGATTTTTTGCCAAAAGCAGACTAGATTTTGTTTGCTTTTCTTGTTTAAACAGTAAATCAATGAGATTCTGATCATTTGTTCTGTGCTTTCTCAGAGTTGTGTCTTCACAACTATGTCTACATTTTATTTCTAAGATCATCCAAAGACTATAGATTTTTTAAAACATGCACATATACTGTAGACATTTTTAGATCTCATTTGTAGATATAAGTATTTTAAATGCAAATGAATTAAATGCTTGTTGGATTATAAGTAATCAACTGGTGACAATTTGTGATATCTGTTCATGGGAGGGGGGGCTTGGGGAAAATTGTGATTTATATATATAAAGTGATAGCCTAGTATATATATATATATATATACTAGGCTATATATTATTTTTAGTGTGAGAATACCATGTATAATTTAAAAGATTAAGATAAAAGCATTATTTTCAGGCAAAAAATAAAAACATAAAGCCAACGTAGGTGATCTAATTCAGCAAATGGGTTCAGCACGCATTTAGCACGCATTTAACTTTTGACCTTACCTTCATTTTCTGTTAACCAGCGCACATTTTTTTTAACTTAGCATCGACGAAGCACTAGCATTATCACAATGGAGCATTTTTTTATTTCAGAAATGTCCATGAGTAGAAACTCAGTCAAAAGAAAATGTGAGTGATTGTGAACCTGGGGCTTCAGGTGATGTTAACAGGTCCTGTGACGCTGCTTACTCTATACCCATCAAGCCCTAGAAAAAAGGGGGGTTATTGCCCAATGGGGTTAAAGAAACACACTTCACTTATATACGGACTATGCCACCTGAGGAGTTTCACCTCAGGTAATAAGGACTAGAAAATATAAAGCAACACAGGTTTGTTTGTTGGGACAGAGGCTCATTTGACAATCAATTTATTTGCAAAAAGACTTGATTTTATTTGACAATTCAGTTATTGACCTAATCACTAAAAGGCTTAGCTGCAGCTATGATTAAGACACCATTTATTAAAAAGATCAGTAAGAATTGTTATATGCTAAATGACAGAAGCTAGCATTAAGCTATTCACTAGCTGCCACCACAATTAAAGAAAATAAATATAAAATTAAAAAAATAAACTAAACCCAAATTATTAACAAAAATATAATCTAACAAATTTCAAAAGATAGAAACGTAAAACTTAACGCAACAGTAGAAAAACAATAAAACAAAAAAAAATATTACAAAAAAATATTACAATATTACAATATTACAAAAAAAAAACGCAAATATCGCAAAGTACATTAATGGCTTCTGGGCGATGAAACCAAGAAAAGAAAACCAATAAACAAAGAAATAAACCAAAAACAAACAATTTAATAACCACTTAAGGCGGTAGTTGTCTAACAGCAATAGCTTCACAGCCGAATATGCAACTTCCAGCGAGGTGGAGAAAACAGCAGCACCAATCGCTACAGGGATGTCAGCCCCTTTTAAACAGAGCTTAGTCAGTCGCACCAGCGCTATGAGGCACCACAAGCGATAGAGTAGAGGGAGCAGCGGCCAGCATGACTCTGGAGTAAAGCTGCGAAAGTGCAAAGCAGCAGAGCAGCGCAGATGCATAAATCTGTGAATAAAGAAAAATGTGTCAATGGTACGAAAATCTACATTTGGGTAATATCCTGGCATATTTGCACACCATGAAGTATTATGGTAGCATGGCATGATTATTTCTAATAATATTCTAAATTAGTTTATTTTTGCGCTTCAACTAACGCTGCAGTGACACGACCATAATAAGGATCAATGTTTTGTAGAACCAAAACAAAATATAGACAGTAATGTCTGTTATTGTAATAATGTTAAATAACAATAATAATAATAATAATAATAATAATAATAATAATAATAAATAATATTTTTTACTTAAAGGTTAATCCATTCGTCAAACTGAATTGTTAATAATTCATTGTAAAACGCATCATACACATTTAATAACCAGCAGTGATGTGTAACAAGCAGGGCGTATGCCGTTTGTTGCAGTAGAAATTAAACTGACTTGCACATTCATGGGAAAGCCTAAGTTATAGAGCACCATCGCTGAAAAGTCAAGCTACCCCATAGCACCAGCAAAAGAAAATCTCTGGCGCCGCACATATATGTGTTATTTTAAAACATGACTGTGTTGTCTCGCCTTAAAGACTCACATTGCAATCAGTCACTTTGTAGTGCAGTGCAGTAAATCTCATCACTACATTCTGCTGCCTCAACTTCTAGGGTTGCTTTCATGACATATGTAAATTTGTGTAATACATTTCAGCCTGCGAGTAATTGGACAGTGAAACCATTTTTGGCACTACACCTAAAAGGAAATATTAAATAGGTTAAAGTGTATGCCAGCTTGATAGTGAGAGAGTCAAACAGCACTTTAAATGACACTTTTTATACACAGTCTCCTGATAAAGAAAAAAATAATCTCAATAAATCAAAGACATAAAAGCAAATGTCATAATCAACTATTATTATTATTATTATTATTATTATTATTATTATTATTATTATTATTACCAATATTATTATTATTATACTGCTTATTGGCAGGTTACACAAAGAACTGGGTATATACTGTAGATGAATTATTTCAATCATGAAGTAGGAAACACTAAACAGATCAACAATGTCCAGAGCATATGTACATTAAAGAAAGTGACTCCAGCAGGTTTAGCACAAAAAATAAATCTGGTAATCCTCAAAACCAGAAAGGTCAGCTTATAATAAATACTGTAACTGGGAAGTTTCAGGGTAAAGTTTAATGGATAGATGAGAATTACTTCCTCATTAAATGAAGCCAGAAATCCCCTGAATCAAGAAGAAACAGGAAATTACTGCATTACAGGCCTGGTAGAGCATTACCAGGGAACACACCCACACTGTCAGAAAAAGAGGTACTACACTGGTACATTTTTGTCCCTCGAGCTACAAACAACCTAAATGGTCCTTAAAGTCCAATTGTGTACCTTAAAGGTTCACTGCATTCAATTTTCCAGAAGACATGAGAATATATAGAACCATGAATCTCCATTTTTACTCCATTTTTATTTTTTTACATTACTGGAACACAGCTAATACTCATTACAATGTATGAATTAAATTATACAGGATAAGATGACAAAAGTCCTTACCCATAAAGCCCAGTCCATATCAATTAATCCACATTGTCACATCTCTAAACTACCTCTTTACAGGGGTCATCAGATAGGCAACTTTCTTCATCAGTGTTCAATAAATTCACAATGATTCCACGATGGCTCTGTAAGGCTTAACAGCTCACTTCTCACATTATCATTTACTCTCTAAACCATAGATCCATATCAGCCTCATTGGTGACTAAGGCTATATGGAGCACCACTGGCACTGTTAATGCATGCTCAGTGCCACCAGTTCCACATGGACATTTACATTTACATTTGAGGCATTTAGCAGACTTAGAGTTGAGGGTTTGGTGCCTTGCTCAAGGACACTTCAGTCATGACCTGCCTGGGGTCACCAGATCCCTAAACACCAGGCCACAACTGCCCCTGACTTGATTTGTTTTCTTCTCCTGTAAAGTTATTATTTTGTAGATGCATGCTTTTCAGTTGAAAGTGGCATTTTTTGTGTTCAATGTCAAACATTGTAGGTTCACAATTGCTCACTGTAATCCACCTTTCCTGCACAGTGTGTCAGCCTCCCTCAATAATTCAATGTAAATATACATTACTGGTGACTGACTCTAATAGACAAGCCTGAGATACATTTTATTGCTTTGTCTTTGTTCAGTTACTTTTGGACTACTTTAGGTTAAGTTAGGTTAGGTTAAGTACAGACAGTGATGTAATTATACATTAGTTAGTGGTTCAAAGGGTTGTGATTACAGGAAAAAGTGTGTTCAACCCAGGTTAATGACACAGTAGTGGATCAGATTCTTTCACACAGAAGGGTGACATTTGAACAGGGATGCTACAAGACCCCTGGGACCCAGCACTGCTGCAGGAAGAGGAGAAAAAATCACAGAAAGCACATCATTGTAAACAAGTAGTATATATATATATATATGTTGGCCCCAACATATCAGAAGCAGATCCTTAAAATCCTGTAAATCCCAAAGATGCTTAACTGGATTGACATCTGGGGAATCTGGATTCCATGTCATCACCTTGAACACTTTGTCATGTTCCTGAAAATATTCCAGAATTATTTTTACAGTGGGGCAGGGCACATTATTCTGCTGAAAGAAGCCACCGCCATTAGGGAATACTGTTGCCATGAAAGGGTAACAATGTTTTTGCAGTTGATACATGTCAAATTGCCAAAATTGCCAAAATGCCAGCACCCAAATTAGAACATTGCCCAGAACATCACATTGCATCTGGTGACATGTAGTCATTCTATAATAAATCCCAGTGCTTGCTCTTCTCCAGATAAGCAACACATATGTACCCAGATGTCTACATAATGTAAAAGAAAACATAACTCATCAGACCAGGTCACCTTTGTCCATTGCTCCATGTACCAGCTCTGATGTTCACATGCCCATTATAAGCACTGTCAGCAGTGGACAGGGGTTAACATGATCACTCTGACCAGTCTGAGGCTTCTTCAGTGGGATCGGACCAGACAGGCTAATCTTCACTCCCCACATACATCAATGAGCCTTGGGCAACACGGACTGTTGCTGGTTCATTAGTTGTCCTCTTAGACCTTTCAGCTGCTAACCAATTGTTTTGGAGATGCTCTGAATTTGAAAATTGTCAGAGTCTCTCAGATCATTACACTTGCCCATTTTCCCTGCTTCCAACACATTAACTACAATAATTGATGGTTCACTTGCTGCCTGATATATCCCAACCCTTGTGAGGTGCCACTGTAACATAATAACATTAAAACCACTGAAAGGTGAAGTGAATAACATTGATTGTGATTGGTGTATGTCCCAAAGAGCATTTTTACATTTTTCTGCTGTGGTTTAAGAAAGGTTTACAGAAACTACTGGGATATTTAGGTGACTGTTGAGTTCTAGTGTTTGTTAGCAATATTAGCCTTGTAACTCCAGTTCTAAACTAAAGAAGAAACATTTGGACTCCAAAGATGTTTTGGTGATCATCTGATGTATTAAGAATCATTCTTTTAAGATCATTGTAATATAGAATGAATTCAGAGATGAGGCAATCTGGACATGAGAGTGAAGTTCCTACCATCACTGAGGCACAAGTACACTTAAAACAGTAAATTGTACTGTGTGAGCATGATTGGATCTTACTGAAGTATATGCCAGCCGCAAGTTTGTGACCTGAGGACGAGAACACCGAGTTCAAATTGACCTCATGTAACACCAGCAGGACAGAGGCTGCATGTGTACCTAGATATGTATGTGAGTGTGCCCAGTTTTTGGGGTGGCAACATCCTGGGTAGGAGGAATGAGCTCCTAGGGCCATCTGTTATACACATGGTGTCACATTTTTCCATTCTGTCGCTCTCTCTCTCCCTTTGTCACAATTTCTTTGTTACTCTGGCTTTGTGTCTCAAGACAAAGCACATCATTTGCAGCTTGAGTCAGAGCTAACTATTTCCTCACAATACACAGGCAGCTATCTATTCCCTCAGACTGCCCCATCTTAATTATACTCAACACAGCTCAGCTCCACTGAGCCTCACCAGTGCCCCAAACATCAAGACCATTGCCATAGCAACATGAATGTGACTGTGTGTGTGTACACTATTACCCATGAGGCTGCTGCACTTGGAGTAGCCTTGAACATCTCTTTTGTTTGTCTGTGTGTGTATCTGTATGTGCGTAGCGGAGACACCCATCGAGGAGTTTACCCCTACGCCTGCCTTCCCTGCATTGCAGTACCTGGAGTCTGTTGATGTGGAAGGTGTGGCCTGGAGGGCGGGGCTAAGGACAGGTGACTTTCTCATTGAGGTAAGGATTGGATGGTATCATGCAAAAGCTGATAAATTTCATGTTTTGTCCCTTTTTTAGTTGAAAATATAGCTCTTTTCAGATTGGATTTGTTTATCAGGGGGATGTCTGTTTTTAATAATTTACACAACTTCCACATCCGGATGACATTAACTACAGGATGAGTGAGTTTCTGAGAAGTTGTAGGTTTTTAAGAACAAGAATGTCTGTATCACATGATAATATAATCACAGTTCATTTGTATCTGTAGCTGTGATTATAATCAGTCCTTTAATAAGCCTGGATTATTATTGTGTAATCTTTCTTGAGGATTTTAGCTTCCCGAAAATGCTCTATCATGTATCATATGGAGTGCAAGATCTTCCATTCAAACCAAGTAGATTAGTGTCTCCTTAAAAGCATTTGTATTTATTGGTTTGTGATTTGTGAAGGTGCTTGGTGGTTTCACATGTTTAAAAATTAAATACGGCTAATAGTAGCAAAAAATCTTTATTTTCCAACATGATATGACATCTGCATGGTGACAACAGTAGGTGATTCAGTCTGTAATTTTTTCAGAGGACGAGGGGGGAAAACTTAAACATGGTGCATCTAGGCATTAAAAAACACGACCTCCTGTGAAAGTGGAAATTACCCCAGGACCCATATAAATGTATTCAAATACGAGTACGACTTATATTAACACTCTATATAAAACACAGTTTGGCAAATTGTAATGCACAACTACTGTTTACTAGCTGAATTTAGCATATTGGAAAAAATAAAATATGGCATGTCCAAAAGATATGGCTCATTTGCCACGTTGCTAATATTTAAATGTTAACTTTATGTCTGTTTTATATATATATATATATATATATATATATATATATATATATATATATTGCGATTAAAAAAATATCAAATAAGTAATCTGACCAGACGTCAGGCAGTCAGCTAAATGCTGAAGCTATGAAGGTAATGTTGCTAGTGTTTTGTGCTGGAGCTATGAGATTAATTTTGCTAACATGTTCTGCACTGGAAATATGTATTTTACTGCAACATTAGCCTCATAGCGCCATTGTAAAATATGTTAGCAAGTAGTGGAAGCTTATACTCCAGCAGTTGTGCATTGTGCAAGTTACATATATAAATCACTACCCAAATGCATCAAATGGACTAGCATATCCATACAAAAGTACAACATTCAGGCTTCCAGATGTTACTCCTGTATTTAGCTTTGCTAAAAAAATTTACTGCTTTATAGAGAACAAGAAAGTCAGGCAGTTTGTAGTAATGCTAATTAGCTTCCAACATTTCTTTTTAGCTACATTAGCCTAAAAACTTAAGCTACATTAGCCTATCACATGTTTGGGATAGGCAGAAACCTTTAAAAAGTTGTTTTTTGCCAGACTATTGTTTTATATCATTATCTGTGAGGGTGTGCAAGTATCTAGCAGTTGTGAGAAGGGAGCTGAGTAAATTAACGTCTTTCAAGTGTGTGGTGTATGAACATTTTAGGGCCACCTTTAAAAAAATAAAAACAGTTGACTTCGAGAAAGTCATAATATTATGAGAATAGTAAATAGAGTAGTTGTAATAAAGTTATTCTTTCATTTCAGATTTACCAATAAAGACATACTCAGTCTGCTGGTCCATCAGAATCGGATTGTTATTAGAATAAGAGTGCTGAAACGTCTGTCTAAGAAACTGTGCTTATTCAGAAGAAAGAACCAGACTGACTTGGAGGAAACAATCTACCGTAAAACGCTGTCGTAGTGGTGATATGCGGCCCACTGACATATTGGCTGTGTATGTGTGTATTAATATTCCTCAGGTGAATGGGGTGAACGTTGTGAAAGTGGGCCATAAGCAGGTGGTGTCCCTCATCCGGCAGGGTGGAAACAGTCTGTTGATGAAGGTGGTGTCCGTCACGCGCAAACCTGAGTCTGAAGACGTGGTCAGGAAAAAGGGTAAGATCATATGTTGAAGGATGGGCCTGACAAACATGTTTATGAGTTTGTTTAAAACAGCATTATCCAAAGTTCTTGAGGACATATGTCAGTATGCATGTGTGTATGCACCCCCATTTCTCAGCTGTTGATGATGACTGTTTGAATATTAGATTATTCATGTGATTTGGTGATTTTATAAGCAATGCTGAGGTAATCAACATGGGCAGAACTAGCATTGGTTGTGTTTGCATTCGGTCAGATGTACTCTACAACTGAAGTTGCTAAGTAACCAGGCTTTGATGTCATGTATGTACTACAGCAGAGGAGAAGCAGTTGTAGAGGTGACTAAGTCTTAAGACAGATAATAAAATGTGTCTCCGTGATTGTTTCCATGATCATAGGAACAGCAGAATAGAATGAGAGGCAAGCAATGTCATATTAAAAGGGGAATTTTAATTCAGCTGAATCAATTCAGTTCTGTTTCATATGTATAAATCTGATTGCAACAATGTGCATTGTTTCAAAGCAGCTTTACAGAAATTCAGTTCCAGCCATGCAGAATGACACTTAGGTTCAGTGGAAGAGGTTTCCAGACGAATAGCGACAAATGAAATTGAAGCCACTGCTTAGAATTAAAATGATTTTTAGGATTAGCTTCTCTCAAACATACAGTGGTATAAAAAAGTTTGGGCATCCCTGATCATTTTCATGATTTTCCTTTATAAATCAATGGTTGTTCGGATCAGCAGTTTCAGTTAAATATATCATACAGCAGACGAACACAGTGATATTTGAGAATTGAAATGAAGTTTATAGGATTTACAGAAAGTGTGCAATAATTGTTTTAACAAAATTAGGCAGGTGCATAAATTTGGGCACCCTTGTTGTTTTATTGATTTGAATACCTTTAGCACTAATTATTGGAACACAAAATTTGTTTTGTAAGCTTATTGACCCTTGACCTACATACACAGGTGAATCAAATTATGAGAAAGTGTTAATGTGGCCAATTACAAGTTTTTTTTTTCCTCTTTGCATCTTCTCTGAAGAGTGGCAACATGGGAGCCTCAAAATCTCTCTCAAATGACCTGAAAACAAAGATTGGATTAGAGGAAGGATACAAAAAGTTATCTCAGAGATTTCAGCTGTCAGTTTCCACTGTGAGGAAATGGAAGACCACAGGCACAGTTCTAGTTAAAGCCCGAAGTGGCAGGCCAAGAAAGATCTGATAGGCAGAGGTGAGGGATGGTGAGAACAGTCATAGTCAACCCACAGACCAGCTCCAAAGACCTACAACATTATCTTGCTGCAGATGGTGTCACTGTGCATTGTTCAACTATTCAGCGCACTTTGCACAAGGAGAGGCTGCGCACACGCCACGGAGTATCTTGACATTTGGACAAGCCAGCTTCATTTTGGAATAAGGTGCTGTGGACTGATGAAACTAAATGCGCTGTCCTGGGCTTGGCTAGGAGAGACTGTAATATCCTGCACTTTGCCTGGTGAGGGGGTAGGGGATTATCCCCGACCCTTATCAGGATTAAGCAGACAAAATAATGAATGGATGGACTTTATGTAGATTTAATTATAACTATGTAGCTACAGAGTATACTTTATTTGAAACTAACAATTAACTAATAATAATAAATTAATTAATTTATTAATAATCTATATGGTCATATCAAAATATTATGACCACCCGTGGTTAGGAATTAGAGGAGGAAATGAGAGAGAAGGTGTATCAAGGGTATGTATGAAAGAACAGTAAATATTTAATTAGATCAGAAGAATATGAACACTGAATAAAAGACATGCAGTAAAATAATATCAGATACCAGTAGTTATGACCATATCTGGTTTGAAACAAATTTGGAACGAGGCATCACAGGTACCATGTGGCCGGGTTTGCTGTACATTTAAATATTTGTACACCAGGTAATTGTAACAGAGCGCAAAAGAATTATGATGCACAAAGGATGTGATGTGACTGATGTCCAAAAGGGCATTATAATAGGGTAGCGGGTGAAGGGTGGTAGCACTTTGCTAACTTCTGTTCTCAAGTCACCATAGTGAAGGTGTACGGAGAATGAATTTACAGTGAACTTACAACTCATACATTGTGCACCTTCCAAAAGCATAACAGTGATGCCACATGTTGATGCAAGAGGCGAATGACGACTCAGGCGATTGGCCACGGTGGACCAATTAACCTCTATAATGAACACAGGAGCAGTGAGGAAAGTATCAGGGTCACCACTGAGCAAACACTCCAAGCTAAAGGTGGTTATTTCCACTGTTAGGTACAGGGGTTAGACAATGAAACTGAAACACCTGTCATTTTAGTGTGGGAGGTTTCATGGCTAAATTGGACCAGTCTGGTGGCCAATCTTCATTAATTGCACATTGCACCAGTAAGAGCAGAGTGTGAAGGTTCAGTTAGCAGGTAAGAGCACAGTTTTGCTCAAAATATTGCAATGCACACAACACTATGGTGACATACCAGAGTTCAAAAGAGGACAAATTGTTTGGTGCACATCTTGCTGGCACATCTGTGACCAAGACAGCAAGTCTTTGTGTCTAAGTATTATTGAGCCACTTTGGGGTGTTTTGGAGGAGCGAGTCAGGAAACGGTTTCCTCCACCAGCATCACATAGTGACCTGACCACTATCCTGCAAGACGAATGGCTTAAAATCCCTCTGACCACTGTGCAGGACTTGTATATGTCATTCCCAAGACGGATTGACGCTGTATTGGCTGCAAAAGGAGGCCCTACACCTACTAATAAATTATTGTGGTCTAAAACCAGCTGTTTCAGTTTCATTGTCTAAACCCTGTAGGTGATCATAATATACTGATATGACTATATTTTGGTTTACAATTATATTTGCTGGCAAGCTAACAGTGTAAGCTTACTAACTAGCTTATTTCAGTTCCAGTCTTCTGGTCGTGTTCAGGCTTCATGTGTGAGATTGCAGCTCTAAAAGACAACACACAGCAAAAACAGTGAGAGGAAAAAGACTCAGTAAGGGGAATCCGTTCTCCTCCAGGCAACACCATGATGCAGGATGAGGACTCTTGTAGCAGCTATAATGAGTCAGCAAGCTTCATTGTTTGTATAGTCACGTGTATGCATGTGCACACACACGATTTGGTAGTACTATATATGTGGGGATGTTCCTTTGGCTTGTGTTATATTGTTGGTAGGTAATCCTACACGTAAACCTAATCCTAAGACTAACCCTAACCTTCAGGCAGCCTTTCATGTACAAACAGCATATTTTCTTAGGGGCACCACCAAAATCTCACTTTTCTAGATTTTACTTGTATTGCTATCATTATAGGGACATTTGGTCCCCACAATGAGAGAGAAACAAGACCACCCCCAACACAAACAGAGTTATGTTTTACTATACTAGTGAGGACATTCCCTGACTCATTGATGCATTACAGTGGCTGAGTAATACTACAGCTAAAGGGAACCTTAACCTCAGTGGCCATAGACAGTCTGTTTAATAAAACAATAGAATTTGTGGCAAAATAGGCAGTCTTTCTTGTGCATTTTTCCAGATTTTACCTGTATTCCTTTCATTATGAGGCCACACACACACACTACTGTGTAGATTATGCAGTGAGTCTCTTTTCTCAGCTTCTTTCCTTCTCTTATGCTCAGAAGGCAAATGTGTGTATGCTTTAATGTGATTGGAAAATTAGGCAGTCGGAATCGTAAAGGAAATGTCTCCTTATGCTAGAATGGATGATTGGAAATGGAAGGGAATTGCAGTTTTATTTCATTCCTTCATTGATAGAACCATATCTACACAATAATCTATTCTGTATCCATGTAAACCATCCTGCCTTCTCTCTGCAACTCCCACACAGTTCTGACCCCTCTCTCAACCTTGCGTGTGTTTGTGTAGCCGTGCAGTACAGCACAACACATAATGTTACCTGCAGTCACAGATTTTAGCCATATCTGACTGTACCATTTGTTTAATTGAAGTGTAATCTGGATTTTTAAGCTGAGCAGTATTCAGTTTTATTGTATTACATTTGTACATGTACTAATGCAGCATAGACTGACGTGAAAATAGTGGATAATGGATGGATAATGCAGAAGAGCCTTTTTATTAGAAATTAATACATGAAAAAACTTCAGCTTTATTCTGTGTTAAATATGTGCAAAAACTATGACAAACAGCCAAAAACAATCTCCCGATGCATCTGTAATAATAATGAGCTGTAAGAGGTACATATACAAGAGTGTGTTGGTGGTTGGTACATGTGTGTGCATATATGTACTAGTATGTGTAGGTGTGTGTGGGTGTACAGCATCATTACTCTGAACTCAGATGCAGGATGTAGGAATAGACTGTAAATACACTGACTGTGACATGCTGCATGCATTAGACAGAACGGTCAGTGTAATGGCTGTTAAAAGCCTGTTGTGTGAAGTTTTGTGACTCTTTCGGTGTCTGTCTGTGTCTTGCATGCACATAAACACCACACACTGCTTCTCACAGTTTAGCTGCATCAACCCAGGCCTTGCTCCTGCCAGAGTTTCCATGGTTACTACAATGAACGTTTGAATTTAGTATTGCATTGAGCCTTGGTATCTCTCTCTCTCTCTCTCACTCACTTCTGCTTTTCCTCTCTCCTTTCCCACTCCTTACTTTCTCTTTCCTTACTCATTTCTGTCTCAACTCTCTCCTGTCTCTCCCGTCTCACTGTCTCTCCCTTTTTTTAATCTATCTTGCCACTCATCTCTTTCCTTCATCTTTTCACTTTTTCTCTCATTATCTCCATCTTCTGTCTTTCCTGTCTCCTTCTCTCTTCAGCTGTCTCTCCCTCTCTCCTTATCTCTCTATCTTTCCAGTTTTCTGTCTTTCCTCTCTCTCTCCTTATCTCTTCCTTCCCACTCTTACTTGCCTCTCTCTCTCTCTCTCTCTCTCTCTCTCTCTCTCTCTCTCGCTGTCAGAGCGAATGAGGACTTTTGGGCGGATATCACTGTGAGGGAAAAGCAGAAGGATCTGAGCTTCTGCAACACTATCCGTTTTCTTGTCGTTTCTCTCTGCCACTCTCGTTTGGTCAGGGCTGTGTGCAGCGTGCAGCATGCAGCTTTCATGCCTTTAGCTCAACATGCTTGCAGAATTAAAGGTGCGTCCAGCTTTGAGACGCTCGACGGAGCGTCCAGACGAAAGAATGAAGGAGAGGAGAGGAGTGTGGAATGAGGAGACTGAAGGGATGTAAAAGAGAAGACTGTATGTGAGTCGTTGGAATGTCACAAAGAGAGAGGCAGTGCACGGCAGGGCCGGTGGTCAGACACGTGCGACAGGCCTAGCTGAGTGACCTACGATCTGTGTGTGTGTGTGTGTGTGTGTGTGTGTGTGTGTGTGTGAGAAAGGAAGAGCGGAATCATGAAGAAGTTTGCATCAGACCGCAGTCTGAATAAGGTCGTGCGGCCGCAGAAGGTGTCCGGTTTGGCTGAGCTGAAAAGGCGCTGGCAGCTGCAGGTGGGCAGCAAGTGGGGGTCTTCACAGCATTTCTATTCATCTTCACCCTGCCTTTCCTCCACAGCTCCACCACCGCCCAAGAGAGCGCCCAGCACCACCCTCACCCTGAGGAGCAAGAGCATGACCGCTGAACTGGAGGAGCTGGGTAAGGCGTGCTGTATTCTTTATTTATGCACAGGATTACACACACACATGCATGTACAAATCGGTATGAATGTGTCTTTTTCACTGATGTCAATTTAAAGTAGTCCCACTTTCCACCATTTTTTTTATTGCACCAGCAATGTCAACTGAGACACACACAGTCAGATATGATCAGTGCTTAGTACAAGTACATGGCAACAATATGCAGTACCACAGCAGCCAGGGAGCCGTTGGGGTTTAGGTGCCTTGCTCACGGAGGGGAAGAATGTTCAAGGAGTAGAAGCACATACCCTCCAATTTTCCTACTGATTCAAGGGATTTAACCAGTAATATTTCTGCCCCAAGTCCACTTTACTAAGCTTTAGGACATGACTGCCTAAAGGTTTTCAGCACTTAAGTAATATAATCACATTTCTACCCACAATACCATTTTTAATGAAAACATTTTTTTTATCTTTGTGTTTAAGTGACTGATCAGATATCTCTTTACATAGTAATTTGGGCTTCAGGAGGACTGATAGGAATGTCAAATGTCAGCATTTGGAAGGATCGGGTCTCTGGCAGTTGGTATAGAGTTGTAATGGAACACACCATGCTGTACCAGTAGATAATGTGTATAAAAATTGTAAGTCACTTTGGATAAGAGTGCCTGCCAAATAGTAATTGTCCAATTCCTTAAATGTAAACAGCTTAATTGGTATTTAAAGAGATCACTGATGTCTTATCACTGCATTTCCACATCCAACCAATGGCTGGATCCCAACATGCACAATGGCAATGCTCTCTCGCTCTCTCTCTCTCTCTCGCTCTCTCGCTCTCTCTCTCTCTCTCTCTCTCGCTCTCTCGCTCTCTCTCTCTCTCTCTCTCTCTCTCTCTCTCTCTCTCTCTCTCTCGTTTGCGTGCTACACTGTGTCATCATCTTGATGCCATTTGGTCTGTTCAAAACATCAGCTGTGTCTTTCACACTCAATCTGTCCTCCTAATCTAATACACACATGGAGAGAGACACTTACGCTCATGTAAAAACATACAGAGCATGGCCATAAGTAACAGAAACCTTAAAATGCATAGCTCCAGTCATTCTGTGGATAATGTAGTTCATGCATTGCACCATCTCTGCTTGAAAATAGGCATTTTATAAAGAAGACCTGGCTTGCTGTCAGAAACAGTGAGGACAAAAGAAAAGTCCCAGTCATGAGAAAAAAATGACCATGTTTTATGCATCCAACCAGAGCTTACCACCATTCTTCTAGTTTTCATGTTCTGTGTTCTCTACACTGGACTTAATTTAATTGGGATTGAGATGGCTCCATCTCATAGACAACCACTTTGTTTAAATAAATGAGTCTGATGTAATTTTGAAACAGTGTAAAACATTATGATGTTCACTTTCTGTTCTATACAAGCTGTGTTTCTACTCAATTCATGAGCATCAGTGATAATATTATCAAGAAATACATGTTTGTATTGTTGTCGTCTCAGTCTAAAATTCTTAATCAGCTAGTGCTTATAGTCATCTCTCCTATGTGAAAGAATAACACAAATGCTAACTGACCCTGTGTGTATGAGTATAATACAGGAGTGTTGTGTCTATTTATTCCATGCTAAGCGTCTGCAAGGAGGAGGCGAGGAGGTGAGTTATGTCTGGATGTTTTTGGCACTGTTGAAGTGATACTTCAGTGTTACTGCTCACATCAATCATCAGCACCAGCTCATCTCACTGAACTGCTGTTTCAATGGTTTTATCTCATTCATGTTTCTGAATGATATCTCAGGCAGGCATCACTTACAGTGGCAGCGTATAACAAAAATTGCTATTGTTTATTATTTTACATCTTATAAAATGTGTCAGTGTACAACAATGACTATAATATTAGCAATGAGTGTAGATGTGTGTTTATAAACACGTGTTTAAACTTTGGTGTGTTTGTGTCTGTGTGTGTGTGTGTGTGTGTGCGTGCGTGTGTCTGTGTGTGTGTGTGTGCATGCATGTGTGAATGTGTATTCATACATTTGTGCAGAAAGGCTAGATGAAATCTTAGCCTCTCAGGAGTCAGTGCTGAGGCCGCAAGTGGAAGCAGATTATAGAGCAGCCACGGTGAAGCAACGACCAACCAGCCGCCGAATTACACCAGCAGAAATCAGTGTGAGATACCATCCAGACCATACAGCAGTACACTATGAAGCAGATCAAAATGATGACTGTTTATCTAGTGGTCTTTTAAAACAAGATATACACTGATGAGCCAAAACATTATGACCACTCACAGATGGCATGCATAAAGATGATCACCATGTAATAATAATAATAATAATATTGGAGATGCATCATACATGACAGTAAGAGAACAGCCAGTTCTCATATTTGATATGTTGAATATGGGCAGGCGTGAAAACCCAAGTGACTTTGCATTGGCAGAATCATTACGTCTTACATCTTTGAAACTGCAAGTCTTGCTTGGTGCAGTTTGCCGTGGTGTGAATGTACTGACATTGGCTTCCAAATGATCTAGGTCTCAACCCAAATGAGCATCTGTGACATGTGCTGAAACAAGTGCAATGTTTAGCAACTCTGCCTCACAACTGCTAACATTTTCTTATTACAGTCTTATAGAGTCCATATATCAGTGCCACTAAGCTGTTTTGGCTACACATGAATAATTAACAGCATCTTACAAATATTAGCAAATTGACCAAGTTTTGTCTCAACGGTGTATATTAATAGTAATACATAATAATAATACACTATAATACTACTGTAATTGCAGTACTAGAAAGGTTTGTAATGATGTCTATGTTAGTAGTTTTATTTTGTAAAACTATTAGTTTGTATTATAGTACTTGTACCTTAGAAGTGCATCACAAGGTTTGTAATCAGAAAGCGCATCAGAAGGATCTCTAATACAACATTTAATTGAAAACGTGTTTGCCTGTGTCTTTATCTACATATACAGTCTCTATTCGAGCGGCAAGGTCTTGCTTTACATGGTGCTCTTCACCCTGCGCTTGAAAAAGCTCACATGCAGCTACCCAAAGGCATGTCCAGAACCAAGTCCTTCGGTAATCTTACAATACTTAAATCATACAATACTCCTTACTTGAAAATGATTCATCCCTCTCTTCAAGCATTTTTGCCTTCTTAACAGTGAATGCATATGTTGTGCTTAATACTGCTTTGACTTTTTCCTTTATACTCTAAGACATATATATAGGCACATACGTCTGTGCCTCACTCTTATAAATATGTAACTTAAATATTAGTTTACAGTAGTGCCCAAATAATTCATAGTATGTACTAAATCATTTAAAATTAAGTCTCAAGATGAATAACTGTATAATAAGCCTGCAGTTGAAAGGCATTTATCCGTTTCTGTAAAATCATTCATGAGAAGAGGAGAGGGATGAGACTGGTTCAGTCATTCATCTTTTGAAAGTGCAGACAAAGTTTTCCATGCAGCCATATCTCTGTCCATGCAGGAGCCACTGAGGAAGACCGGCTGTCTGCCCTGGCGGCGGAGCACAGGTTTCCCCGGAGCTCCTCTATGACGGACAGCCTGAGAGACAGTCACAGCATCCCTCCTCCTCCCCAGACAGCTCCCCCTCCTCCACCTTCATTGTACTATCTGGACACGGGTCCTCCTCCCGCCTTCTGCCCCCCACCTCCTCCCCATAGCCGGTTTCATGACCCCAGCCGTTCCAGCTTTAAGCCAGGCTCTGAGCCACGGTTGCACGCCCTGCCGCAGACCATGTCAGCTGAGCTGTATGAGCCACCCCGACATGCTGCCCACATTGAGAGACAGAAGAAGGCCCGCTCCATGATCATTTTACAGGACTCCACGCATCTCCCTGTGGAACCCACAGACATCCCTCGGCCTGGGCCGGCCTCTACTCCACCCGAGAGGATCAAGAGGAAAGGAAGAGTCATTGACAACCCTTATGCCAATGTAGGCCAGTTCAGCATGGGCCTGTACACACCTCAGCCCACAAAGCCACAGCGCAGGAAGAGCCCACTTGTGAAACAGCTGCAAGTGGAGGATGCCCAAGAAAGGGCCTCATTGGCCCTGGCTTCGGTCCATTCCCGGGAGCATTCACCCACAGGAAGGCTGGCAGCACACCACACCAGCAGGGCTGAGTACTACCAGCAGCAACTGCTGCAGGAGCGCACCCGTGCCCATGCTGAGGGGCTGCTGCAGGGCAAGGGGCCTTTTGCTGCTGCTATTGCTGGTGCTGTCAAGGACAGGGAGCGGCGCCTTGAGGAGCGTAGGAAATCCACAGTCTTCCTGTCCGTGGGTACCATGGAAGGCAGCTCGGCTGCACACATTGAGGCTCCCTCTCTAACACAGTCCCATTCCGTTGATGAACGTCTGCTGTCCAGTGAGCTTGGTCATCTGCCTCCACCTGCTTTGGCCCTCCGACCCTCTCCAAGCGGCACCACTTTCATCCATCCACTGACAGGCAAGCCCCTTGATCCCAACTCCCCGCTGGCACTTGCGCTGGCCGCAAGGGAACGGGCTTTAACCTCCCAGAGCCAGTCCCCTGCCAGCAGTCCTGAACCCAGGACTAAACATGAGGCTGCTGGAGGGGTGTTGCTCATGGACACCCACACCAAAGAGGCAGAGCGTTCAGAGGGAGAGGGGGAGCTTGCCTCACCCCCCTTTTCTCCCGGAGAAAAAAGGAGTTACACTCCTGCCCCCTCTAGCATGATCCAGTGGGGAACACCCACCACTGCAAGAAAAGAATTGGATCTAGGAACAGAGAAAAAGGATGAGAGGAAAATGGAGGACAAGAAGAGTATGATCATCAGCATCATGGACACATCTCAGCAGAAAACTGCTGGGCTTATTATGGTACATGCAACCAGTAATGGACAAGCAGTGGGACTGGTCCCAGAACGAGTCTCTCCGCCTCCCAAGGGTATGCGTTCAGAAAGTCCCAAACCCAAGCTAGCTGAAATCAAGCGTGCCAAATCCCCTAGTCCAGAAAAACCATCTACTTCTACTCCAATGCCTACCACACCCTCAACTCCCCAGGCTCCTCCTAGTCCTGCCTCTGATAAAACCCCTCAGCCCTCCCCTAGCCCATCTTCAGATAAAACCTTGGGCCAGGGAAGCTCAGAGGAAGATGTAGAGCCCTATACAGTCACCTTACCACCTGCTATGCTGTCCTCTAGTGATGAGGAAACACGAGAGGAACTTCGCAAAATTGGTGTGGTTCCTCCACCAGATGAATTTTCAAATGGTCTTCTGGCAAAGGCAGCAGAAGCTGGCATACCTCCTGCTCCTCTTTTAGCAGGCAAGCAGGCAGGCCCCTCAGACTCAGCCCTGGCCCCTGCCCCTTCGACAGCAGCTGCTGCAGCAGCAGCACAGGCCCCCGCCACCAGCGGCCCACCAGCAGCCTCAGGGAAGCCATCTGAGCCCCACCTGGGCCCAGAGTCTGCTGCTGACTCCGGGGTGGAGGAGGTGGACACTCGTAGCTCCAGCGATCACCACCTGGAGACCACGAGTACCATCTCCACCGTCTCCAGCATGTCCACATTGTCCTCAGAGAGTGGTGAGCCCACAGACACTTACACCTCCCACGCCGACGGCCAGACCTTCATCCTCGACAAGCCGCCAGTGCCTCCAAAGCCAAAGCTCAAGTCCCAGCTCAGCAAGGGCCCCGTGACGTTCAGGGACCCCCTGCTCAAGCAGTCCTCTGACAGCGAGCTGCTCTCACAGCAGCATGCAGCTGCACTGGCTGCCGCCACGGGGGCCTCGGGCCCGGCAAGACCCCGCTACCTCTTCCAGAGACGCTCCAAGCTATGGGGGGACCCCATAGAGCCCCGTCCGCTTGCAGGCGCAGAGGAAGGCAAGCCCACTGTGATAAGCGAGCTCAGCTCCAGACTGCAGCAGCTCAACAAGGACACGCGCTCACTCGGAGAGGAGCCCCTCGGAGGCTCCCTCGACCCAGGACGCAAGTCACCTGTGGCTGGTGCCAGGTATGGGGTCAATTTGATAGGGTTTCAAGATCACATCCAAATTTCTATGTGAATGTAGAATTTTAGTAATAGCCCTGAGGCATTCCCACTCAGACCCATCATAAAAAACCTGTTCCAGGCAGATTTATCAAATTACAAATCACCGTAGTGGTGGTTGTGGTGGTGCAAAAGTATATTTTTAATGGACATTATGTTAATGGACACTGCTGTGGCATATCTGCAATGCTGCTGTCTATCACAAGGGGTGTTAAATCTCCATTTTACTAAATGAAATAATGGAGAATAAAAGAAAAAAAAATTGCAGTAAGGCTCTAACAATATCAGTAAAATATCAAACAGTAAAACAATACATGTAAAATGAAACAATGTAACAAAATGTATAACTTTGTTAGACCACTAGTGGCCAATACAACTGCTGACCCCATAAACACATCAGTGCAGTTTTTTTCCAAGCCCAAATCTAGTTAGTGTCAGTAGTAATAGCTGCTGTGGGATCTGAGTCTCATCCTAATGACGATTAAAATTGAAACAAATAAAAAAGCTACATTTGACAGTTTTAATGATCACACTTGTATATTTAATTGGCCGGGCAGCTTTCTTCCTAAATTGTTATTTTCATTAAACAGTGGCTTATGGCATTTATCTTTATGTATACATAATCACTGAGGCATGCAGATGAATTTCATTTTAATGAAATTACATTTGCATATGCTTTTGCTAAGCAGTAAATAATGTGCAGAAGCCTTTCAGTGAATCCGGATAAATCACAATAAATGGCCCATAATGTCATTTGGTTATGTTTAAATTTGACTCAGTAAGTTACATGTGAACAGTCAGATGTCTCTGGAATAAAGGATTCAGCACAAACTGCATTGTGTAGCACACTGATAAAACCCCATAAGACGACAGCATTGTGCACAAAGTGTGCTGCCACCACAAAAGTCAGATAAATCTGCCCCATCACTCTGTTAATACTGTTTGACTAAGCATGAGCATGTGGTGTTGGAAAGAGTTTCCACACAAAAGTTATCTTCTGCTGCAGAACAGAAATGCAGAGCTGCAGCAATTCCCTGCTCATTTAAAGAAATGATCAAATGTGACAAATCTCATCTATTTTGTTAGCATTTCTGAATATGTATTAAAAGATTGTATCAAATGAGATTTGAATGACACATTTGCCCATCTCTTTAGCACATTCTTTTGATGTTAACAACATACACCTACATCACATGTAGGTGTGTCTAAAAAGACATGTGCATGGCAGGATTTAGCTTCTTTTTTTAAATGCTGTTATGCTACTTTAATTCTTAATGGACAGCCGTCTTGGAGGATTTTCTGGTGTTTTCTTGGCTTGTTGCTCAAATCCCATGTAGCCCTGGTAGTCATCTCAGAAAGAACTTGGACTCAACTCCTTTACAAGCAGTATTTGCTATGTTTAGGCCTAGTGGTCTGCCAAAAATATATTGTGACATGCAGAATTATAACTTACAGTGTAGCACAGATGCTAACAGTGGTTGATGCTCTACTAGATTTCAAAGTGCTGCACATTAGCATTAGACGTTACTGCCTCAGCTGCTATTTAGTAATGTTAACACATTAGAATTGCTCTGACTCATCCCATTTTGTCTCTAAGGCAACGCTGCTTCCCTTAAAAGCAGGTGCACATTGAAAATTGAGATTTGCATCTAAAATAACTGCAAAAACACAGTTCTTGCATGAGTAATAATGATCTAGACATTGAGGAATGACTGATGTGCAAACTATACTATACTCCATGGTCAGTGGTATTCAGTTATTAACTGATATTTAACCTCCAAATAATTCAAATAGCCTCCTATTCCATAGGAGATACTAAAACCTAATATTTAAACTGCTTTTTTTCATTGAGAAATTTGGAGCTTCAGCAGTATCTCAACACTCAACAGTTGCTGGTAAGTAAAGGAGACTTGCTGGTCTCTTAGCTGAGCTTTAGAACCTGTAGATCACCAGAGTAGATCACAGCAGGTCCTCTATAGAAGAATATTTCTCCTCTCTCTCTGTTCTTTTTTAAGCACTTATGTTTATTATTATTATTATTATTATTATTATTATTATTATTATTATCATTATCATCATCATTTTGCTATTATCCTGAAGTACAACTGAAGCCCTTTATATTTCTACAGATGTGACAAGGACATGGAAGAGAGTAAACCTTAGCTATTAGCCCACTAGGGTAAATCAAATATCATTCCTATTATTTTCTCATCTCAAATAACCTATTCACTAATCCCATATTAATGAAACAACCTTTGCTGACACTTTTGATTTTAATAATCAACATCATTCTCCAGGTCATCTGTTACCTTGTCCCCCCGGGCCTTCTCTTATCAAAATTGTCATATCCCCTACAGCACATTTGATTAAAAGCCTGTTCTACTTTTTGCCATGTTGATGTAATTTTTCCCATCCATCCCTTTTCTGTTGTGTAGGGGATAGTTGTTGTGCCTCTGTCCTTCGCTATGGGGTGTGCACATGGTAACAGAGGGCCTGGAATGTACTCTCTCACCCTCTGATCTCTCACCTGAGTGACTTCTAACTTCTGCTACTGACCTCAATGCCCCACCTCTCTCAGCACTGTACACATCTTCAGCACTCTTATAATAACATCCCACTTAAACTGCATCAGTATTATTAGAATAGTGTGGATGTGCGTGATGCCACTGAGGGCCAGAAGCGTGTGGGTCAAATTTGTGATGTCACTGAAGGCATGTGATGAAGGTGACCACCTCATCAGCATCACTCCTTTCTTTCTTGCTGTCTGTATGGTGTCCCAGTGTTCATCTCTGCCTCAGCCCCTCCCTTTGGTTCTCACTCATTCATGTCTAGGCTAATGCTTGCTCGCAGTTGGGGGTTTGGGCTTGGTGGTATGTTCATGCTGAACTCTGCCATGCAGCTCTTCAAACCATTTCTAACACTGCTTATCTATAGACAAATGTTTCTCTATCTGATATGCATTGTGCATTCATTTGGTTTTAATGCGTTTATTTTCTTTTTGTTTATCATAATGGCACCTGACCCTAGACTTATAGGGTATACATTTATATACTGAACAAAAATATAAACACAACACTTTTGCTCCCATTTGTCATGAGCTGAACTCAAAGATCTATGACTATGTACACAAAAGGCCTTTTTCTCTCATATAATATTCACAAATTTGTCTAAATCTGTGTTAGTGAGCATTTCTTGGCAGAGACAACCCATCCACCTCACAGGTGTGGCATATTCTGATGCTGATTAGACAGCATGATTACTGCACAGGTATGCCTTAGGCTGGCCATAATAAAAAGCACCTGTAAAATGTGCAGTTTCATGTGCATGTCGTAAGTTTTGAGGGAGCATGCAATTGGCGTGCTGACTGCAGGAATGTCCAGCAGCGCTGTTGCCTGTTGTCATTCATAAATTGAATGTTCATTTCTCTACCATAAGTCATCTCTAGAGGCGTTTTAGAGAATATGGCAGTACATCCAACCGGCCTCACAACCACAGACCAATTATCTGAAATGCCTTTGGAGACGGCTTATCGTAGAGAATTTAACATTAAATTCAAAGGCAACAGCTCTGGTGGACATTACTGCAGTCAGCATGCCAATTGCACGCTCCCTCAAAACTTAAATTTTTTTTGTGGCCAGCCTAAGGCACTAGTCATGCTGTCTAATCAGCATCTTAATTTGCCACACCTGTGAGGTGGATGGACTATCACAGCAAAGGAGAAGTGCTCACTAACACAGATTTAGACAAATTTGTGAACAATACTTGAAAGAAAAAGGCATTTTGTGTACATAGAAAAAGTCTTAGATCTTGAGTTTAGCTCATTAAAAATGGGAGCAAAAACAAAAGTGTGTGTATGACCACCTACCTAATAGTGGGAATAACCACCCTTGGGTCGGATGACACTAGTCAATCCAGAGCAGGGTGGTCATAATATTCTGATATATATACAATATTTATAATAATACCTACAATAATGTTGAATGTTTGCTTGTAAGTTGAGCAGTTAACCAGTTAACCAGTTTGTATATGTCCAGCAAACTTAGTCTTCATAAGCTGAAGTCTGGGGCCAGCTGTTGATTTGTGTCATGGCTTTTGTTTGGTTTGACATTGTTGATGTGAAATGCCTGTCTGTTTCTGCTCTCTCATGGACTGATGCTAACCAACCGCTCTTTGTTTATCATTGCCTCTATCTCACTCTCTTTTTGTCTTTCTCTCTCTCTCTCTCTCACTCTTTCTCTTTGCCCACTCTCTCTCTCTCTCTCTCTCTCTCTCTGCATGCCACGCTGCTCTGTCTAGAACTGAATCTGAGGCTAAGCCCCGGAGGGCCGGGCACCTGTGTAAGTGCGCATGTGTCATCTCATCATCCTCTCTCTCCTTCTCTAGCCTTTTTCTTCTTCTTTTTCAGACAACTCCCTGCTTCTTTTCTCCACCTGTGCCCCAGTCACCTGTGTCTAACTTGCTGCTCATCTCACTTCAGCCATCACGCTAACCTCTACACTCATACTTAAGCAGAGTTAAGAGATTGGGGTCTGGGGGCTTAAGGCTAAGTGTAATTTGGGTTCAAGGTGTGATTGTTGGGCACTTGGTTCAGGCAAACTGAACAGTTTGGGAGGTAGCTAAACAGAGGCTATGATGTGTAGACTATCATTAACCTTGGTCTAAATGAAAGTTAATAACTAAATGAAAACAGTATTGAAGTAAACAGGAGATCAGTAGGGGTGTGATGATACAGTCAGTTCATGACTTGATTGGGCTCACTATACAGGTTTCAATGATACTGAATGTCCATTGCACAGAAGCTAGAGTGTTTTTACCTGTCAAATATGCTGGTTTTAAATGTACAGACATTTGTTAGACACACATTGGCGCATATTTGCAATGCAATGCAAGGTCACAAAGTATCATTAGACCCCTAGTGGTAAATGTTGAAATTGACAAATGGTCCCTGGATTTACAGCGTTATTAGTCATCAGTAAAACATATTCAGTGTGTGATGAGAAGTCACACAGCCAGAATGTTTATATTTGAAATTTATGTTTGATTAAGTAAAGATTTTTTCCCCATTACCTCATCCCTGCTTTGCTTTCTTTCTCTCTCAGTCAGCTGGACAGGTCTATGGGCTGCTCACCTGATGCATGTTACTTTGCTCGATATGCTCCCTGCCAGGACTTAATGCATATTTCTACATGTAGATGATGTTAAGGGTTTCTTTTACATTCATAAATCATCTAATGATACACATTCATTTCACATTCACATTTCACTTTTTCTTGCCCGTTACATTTTTGCTCGTAGGGCAGTTAATGATCTCATTTTACATCTGTTCTAACGTCAGTGTTGAGTACTAAAGACAATTTGAAACATGTCAATGAATAGGCTTAACCCTTGTCTGGGAAAGCAACTCAAAATCTTTCAAGAAAGGGTAACGAGTTATTCTTCTGAAAGGATTAAAGTTCTAAAAGGGTTAAAGACTTGCTAATACTCAACTGTGTAAACACCGATTTTTACTGTATAGTCCATATAACAATGTTTTGACTTGCATTGAGAACATGTTTTGTAGTGACAGTTAGAGGCTGAGGGTTAATTACCAAAAAAAGGATAATTTATTGCCTTATACCTGAATTTCCCGCAAGGGATTAATAAAGTATATATCTATCTATCTATCTATCTATCTTATACAGTGCCACATAAAAAACTGATTATTGTGAAAAAGTTATTCAAAATTTAACTCAAAAAGGTAAACTGTCATTTTATATTCTCTACATTTAAAGTGATTTCAAGCCTTTTTTTAATGTTGATCAATATGATCATGAAAATCAGATACAGAATCTCAAATTATTAGAATATTTGAGTAAATTACTTTTCAAACATCAACATTAAAATTTAAAAAATGCTTGAAATTTTCAAACAGGCTTGAAATACTGTATGTCACTTTACATATAATGAATATGAAATATGTTTACCTTTTTGAATTAAGTTATGAAGACAATTAACTTTTTAACAATATTCTAGCTTTTGGATGCACTAATCTTTTGCTTTCTTTCGGGGTTTTTAAACTAACAAACACTCATCAGGTCAGCCCTCTTTCTAATCCAACAGTGCTGTAATACTCTCTTGCTTGTGTTCTGGCTAAACGCATTAATGAAACATCTCACTAACACAGTGTTAATGCGTTTGCCACATCTCTAGCCAACCTAATTAACTGTGCTGTCTTAAAATAACTGGTTTGACTTTTGATTAATGTTTCCCTTAAGGAAAGAGCCAATACAGTATAGAGTAGAATAGAATAGAATAGGCTCTTTCCTACACTACTACACAACTGTAATATTCACTTTCTACTCCATTATTTCCTTTCTATTCCATTCTTTCTTTTGCTCTCTATCTCTCAGACTCTTCAGCAGTCTAGGGGAGCTCCACACCATCTCTCAGAGAAGTTATGGTACCACCTACACCATCCGGCCAGGAAGTCGTTACCCAGTGACCCGTCGGACCCCTAGCCCTGGCTCCGGATCCCCGGACCGCTCAGACCCTCTTGGACCCATCCGGGGCTTTGGCCTGGCTACCTCCCCCACCACACCCCCTACTATCCTCAAATCCTCCAGCCTCAGCCTGCCTCACGAGCCTAAAGAGGTGCGCTTTGTCATGAGGAGCTCTAGTGCCCGGAGCCGCTCCCCATCACCCGCCCATTCCCCTGGCCTGCCCACCCCACTTCTGACCCTGCGCCCATTCCACCAGAAACCTCTGCACTTGTGGAACAAGTACGATGTGGGAGACTGGCTGGTGAGCATTAACCTGGGTGAACACCGTGAGCGCTTCCAAGAGCACGAAATTGAGGGCTCCCACCTGCCCGCCCTAACCAAGGATGACTTCGCTGAGCTCGGAGTGACCCGCGTCGGACATCGAATGAACATCGAGCGTGCCCTGAAACAGCTGCTGGAAAGTTGACCCCTCGCCCTGATCCGTCTGTAGCTTGTCTCACCACAAAGTTCTGCTTTCCACCAGACTTTTCCTTCTTTATTTTACGTGGGTTTTTTGTGATTTTCAATCAGTGTACCCTTACTTAAGCCCTGAATCATCTTATTGGTTCAAAGGCAGTAAGCCCCACCTCTTTAGTAGCAGTTTTGCTCCAAACTCGTCTCATCTCGCTACTGGCAGCCAATTAAACAGGCTCTGTGTATTAGAATGGGCTGTGAAGTGGATGAACACCACGTAGAGCATCTTACCAGTGAAAGTTTGACATTTTTGAACACGATAATCACTCTAAGTTTCCATCTCTTCTCCTCCCTCTTTCCTTCACCTTCTGTACCCTTGGCCTACTGTTATCTGCCACCTAGAGTTTTCCCAGTCATTCAAAAAAAAAAAAAAACAACCACACACAAATAACAAAAGGAGGGATGATGTTGGAAGAGGGAAGTTCAGTTGCCTTTCAGAATATTTTTTAGAAGCGGATGAGCAGAGTGGGTGCGGCTGGGTCATTTCTACCTGCCGCCTGCCCCCTTCTGGCTGAGGGACGTATTACATATGGAGAATGTTAAACCAACACTAGTGGCTTTTTCATAATCAGACTTTTCCTTTGGGGTTCCAAAGGGAATGTGACGTTAGATAGGATATCTCAATGTATTTACATAGCTTTGAAAAAAGGAGAGAGACAAAGAAAAGAGAAAATGAACTGTGCAGAACCACACTAGTCTCTCTCCCTTAGATGATGTTTATTCCATCAATAATTTACTCATTTTTACCAATTATATACATATATATTTGACAGAAAAGTATATAGATATATGAATATAACATTTTGTCATAAATATAAAACTTATATATGGTATTCTATATAAAGACAAAAAACACTGTTGAAAATGAATTTTTCCTATTGGTCATCCTTTTATGGACTGTAGCATGAAGTGTCACATCAGGTGTGACAAGTATCAGATTTGTTAACAGCGCATTGTACCATCCCCCTTTTTTTCTCTTGATTTTTTTAATGAGTTTAATGTGGTTTAACAAAACTTGGTCTTCCGCCTACAAATAGGGCATCCCACAGTGGAGGACGGGTTGGACAGACCCCCGTGTCTCACACACAAACACACACTACTGAATACTTGTTGTTGTCAGTGAACAGCTCCTTGCACACTCAATCACATGAATATTCCTCCATATCAAATTTACCTAAAGTGTAAAACCATCTTTAAGTATTTTTTTTATTATTTGGAAATTTAGAGCGCAATAACTGAGTGTGCATATGTGTGTGTGTGTGTTTGTGTCTGTTGTCATGGGGGCAACTGTGGGACAAGAAACCATACATGGTAGCTCAGCTGCATGTTACTGGCAGATGTTTAAGATCTCATAGAAGAAACCGAAGGCAGAATCTATAATTGTAAGAGATTTTCTGAGCCACTACACAGGGGCTCATGTGGCTCAGGGGCTCTTCAGCTCTAAGCTCTAAGCACTGAAGCATTTTGGCAGTTCATTTGGGCTTATTAATTTATTTATTTATTCGTTTTTAATTAGTTTTCTGTTTAACCCCATCATAGGTGGATTTTGTAGCTTGTGAAATATAATGCTTAGAATAATTTTTTTATTAATTAACGTAGACTGAATTTTAGAATGAGTAAAAGACGAAGCTGAAAAAAGTTGTCCTTTCAAAACTTACAACTGTATATATGGACAAATTACAAACTATTTGCTTTTTATATCAATCACAAGCAATGTATATATGATAGTTTTCTTATAAATTTTTAAAAATAAAAAAATATATAGATCTATATATGAATGTTTGGCATATATGCATAGTTAACCACCTGTCAAAAAAGGTGAAAAGATTTTATTCTTTGTATGGACAGAGTTTGGGGATGATTTGCACAAAACAAGGTGCTAGCATTCAAGCCATCCATTTTCACTTCTCCACTTCCATCACTTCATCCTTCTTCTAAAAGAAGACAAAATGTCACCTGTGTGTGCGCGCACACACACACACAAGCTAATATGTTGTTATGCCACCAGTTTATTTAGTTCAAACTTCTGCTCAAGAAATACAAGAAAAAAGAAAGTTTGCAGCCCTGAAGTCTGAATAAGAACTGTGAACACAATTGTGAAAAATGGACAGTTGTCTGTGTGCTAATTAAGACAAATACACTTCAATAATTCATCTCTGATTTTTGGAATACACAAGTGAGGTCAGCCAAGGACAACTCTTCTTTTGCAGAATCTTTCTAATGAAACATTTGGAGGTGTTCCCCATATACCTAACAAGAACACTGTGTTGAAAAGCCTCTGTCATTTTCAAAATTGGCATCTCTCATCATTCTGGCTGAGTCCAAATCCAGCCTCCAGAGCATTCCACTGTGACCTTTTTGGGCATCCAGCCTAATGAATCCACTTTTTTGACTAAAGCTGGAGATCAAATGAACAACCCTAACCTCATGTCTTCAAAACTAAGGAAACCAAAAACTCTTCCAAGGTTCCATAACATGGAAAACTGAAATTGAAAGTAAGTACAGATTTCAGGGAAACATTCCCCAGTCCATGCTACAAAAACAGCCTGTTTCCTATTCATCTTTCAGTCTGTGCATTCACACTGAAACTGCTAGTGCTATTCCAGCTACTAAGGTAAAACACAGGGTAGCCATTCATTAGAGAGGTCACTTACATACATTAGTCTAGGGATAAAGTGTGGTTGGGAAATTTCCATAAAAACATTTTGGTACTTTGACAACCTGTTAATCTAAAGTTCCCAAAAGCCAAAAGTCCCTGAACAAAATGACAGATGAGTCTTATTTTTTTTCATTTGGGTTGAAGAAGGGCATGGAGGAAAAGCTCTGGGCAGATTTGGAGTTGGAACCCTGAGAATACTGTGATTTACATTCATGTCCTTCATGGCAGACCAGTATTTTACTTAACATCACAAACTCTGTATGAGACATAAAAATTAGCAAGTGTTACTTTGGAATTTAATCCTGGAATTCAGCCTCTCTTCTAGGTTGGGTCATTGTAATTGGTGATGAGATTTTAAAGTTAATTACAGTTCTGATCATTTTGCTTAAAACACTAACTTACTGTATGCTTTAATTTCTTCAGAAAGAGGTAACTGATGTAGTTCTGCTCTGCTGAACAATCTCAGCCCATGAACCTTCAGTCTTCTTCCTGATTTGCTACCGTAATTCATATGCACTGGTCTGCCATATTCATATTCCATATTCATATTCCTCTCCTCATCCCCTCTCTTTATTTTTGAATATTTATTTTTGTGCTTGTGTCTCTATGGAGTGATTAGTAATTAAAAGTAAAAGATGAAAAGAAAAAAAGAATGTGCCAAAAAGTAAGTAGTGTTTAGCTTTTCTTGACACTAGTTCTGTTGAGGTCTAAAGCTGTTTGAATCAGCACTATGGTGCCACCTCCTGAAAATCTTGAGAACTCCAGACAGTTCCAGCTGCAATTGTGTCTAGTGCAGAGGGTTTTTTTCTCTTTCAGGTAGAAGTCAGATACATTTTTATGTTTTGTAAAGTATTACACTAACCTGTAACTGACCTGGTTTTCTGAGCTTTTCATGGACACTTCAGTTTTGGGTTTGAGTTTCAGTTTTGTTTTGGATGAACTCCAGTGAGTTTTTGCTTGACTGACTGCATTAGCTAGACCTTCCTATATTTCCCCCTTCCTCTTCAGTGATGCAGCTCAGATACAGGAGGGCTCTGATTCTTTTTAAAAAATGGAGTGACAATGGAAATTGCAGATTATTTCTTTGTAACTTTACCATATTTAACAAAAACGGTTGGGGGAAACAAGAAATAAAACACATCATTCACATTACCATGCTCTGTAGAGTTGTCACTCTTGTTTCCTGACCAACAAAAGCACAATAAAAATGGTAAGAAATGCAGTGCCCCTGTGCTCAAGTTATCATTGTTTTCTGATGGCTTCATCATATTTGCAAAAGTTATCAATATGAATCAATTCCAGGTAACAAAAAGGTATCAACGCCCTTTATTAGACATGAACTCCAAAGTGGGTTCCACTTTACTTAAATAAATGGTTTATTTATAATAAATAATTACACAAGTTTCCACTTATCCCAGCTGTTCAGTCACAACACATTATGCTTTGTTTAGAAGGGAAGCTAATGATGTCAACTAACACTAGAACTCAATAGTCATCCAAAACTTCTCTCAAACTGCATCCAGGTTCTAAATAAGGCATCAGAGACTGTCCCATGTGTTTAAGAAACAGTACAAGTTACCAAAAAGTTTGTTATAGTTTGAGTTGGGAGCAATTTTAAACAAGATCTAACCACCTCATGAGTAGGAGGCATTGATCAGTTTTAGTTACAATAATCATAAATACAGAGGAATTTGATTAATTTAAACACACATTTTTACACAGTGCTAACTTGGTTGCTATAAGCATCCATTATTTGGCTACTACATTAGCTTCATGCTCAGAGCACCAGTACAAAAAAAAAAAAAAACCACGTAAACGTTGAACATTAAACACGCCTTGGCTGATTGGCTACTTTTGTAAGGATGTAAACAGTAGTGGTTTTACTGCTACATCCATCGTTTATAGCTAGAACATACACAAGCAACCTAAAAGCAACAGTGTTTAATTGCAGCATGTACAAAAATGCTTCCACATGAACATCAAAGGTTCAATGATTAAGCAGCCAGAGAATTGTCCAGTCCAGTCTAATCCACGTAGTATTTTCATTCCTAATCCAAAGATTTTTTTTTCTATATTTTAAAAAGCTTATATGAATGTACATCACATTTCAGCAACACAATGCAGAACCTTAAGAGAAAATGAGAGAGTCCTCTTCACAGTTTATGCAATAATAAGCTGAATATCATACAATTTATTAAATATCATTGACTTTCTAGCATTGGATCTAAGGGTGTACTCGCACCAAGTGATCCATTCTGTACCAGAGCAGGTCTGAGCCCCAAATAGATTACAATTAACCTTGCCTGAGCCCACCTTCATTTGGACATGGTCATGATACTCATCTAGTGTGATCATTGATGTGCCCAAACTCAAAATCAAAAATTATATCAATGATCACAAATACAAGACAAGCTGGCCTAGTGCGAGTACACCCTGCATCACTGTCTACTACAGGACAGGCTATTTTAAAAAAGCTGTTTAAAGTTTTCATGTACTTCATGCAAGCACCTGATGAGGAATATCTTTTAGAACTGGACCAATATTGGTTCCACCACTATACTCTGACCCACGCTAAAAACAGTCTTACCAGCTTGGTAGTACCGGACACATATTTTACATTGATCTCTATTAATAAATAGTTTGGTTGCCTACCACTGCTTCTCACAGTATCAGAAGAATGCAAATTAACAATAGTGTTATTAATGCTTTACACTCAGATATCACGTGCAAATAATGTTCATCTTTCAGTAGAATCCTAAGCCCTGCATACTTCCATGCATGGTGTGAACTTACTCACTCGGGGGACCAAAATGATTACAAAAACAATTTTCTGTGAAATATCAATATCTTACAGTACTTGAAAAGGTATACTGTTTCATTCATGAAAAATGTCTTCTACATTCTGTATAAGTCTGAGTATTCCAGGTACATACAGAACCTCCATGTATATAATAGTTGTGTCTTAGAGTTTATCAAAAGGTCTGAGGTAGGGGTGTGTCCTAAGTGGTTTCATATTATCTTTAGGACAGTTAATGAGGAGCCATGATTTTATTGGCACTACAATGCCAAAATATACTCTCACTAACATTCAGTGCAACAGTTACCACCACAAGAAGACAGAGATGATCAGGCTGAGTCTGCTTTCCCCTCTTTGCACTCTTCTTCCTCTTTATCTGACGATTCTCCTTCTTTGCTCTCAAGTTCAATATTCTGCAGTGAGGAATCAAATACACATTAAAAACATGCATATGCACAAAGCAAAACATTATATATATATATATATATATATATATATATATATATATATATATATATATATATATATATATGTCAAGCTGAAAAGTCTGCACACCCCTTTCACCTTCTCCACATTTTATTATTACAGTCTTATTCTACAATACACTGAGTTCACTTTTTGACTCAAACATCTACACCAGGGGTGTACACCATTTTTAATTGGCCCGCAAGAAATTTTATACATAGAATAGAATATGGTCCGCACGTCAACTTTTACTTGAGTGTAGTGCATTTTTTAGTTTTAACACCAGGGGGAGCTACTGTTGATCAAGGCAGTTGCTCCACCAAAAACAACGATCACAGACAGGGTTGCCAGGTTAGCGGTTTTAACGCCAAAATGGGCTTATTTGAAAATCCAGTCGCGGGTGAAAATTAAAGCATGGCGGGATGCGTTTTTTTTGGGCTACTTTTAAAAATTACCGGGGCATCCAAAAACAACAAGAAAAGTGGGTGTTGGAAGATTGAATGCAACAATAAGTACGAGGAGAACATAACCTAAGGAAGTACAGCGTAAAGTGGAGAGCAGGAGAGAGAGAGAGACAGACAGACAGACAAGATGAAGAGAAGACAGTCGCTAGCTAATATGCCAGGTAAACGGGGGAAATACGGGTATTGCAAGGTCTGGGAAAAAGAAAAAAGGTTTGATATAATGAATTAAAAGTGTTCCTAATGATGAGAAAAAGGCATATTGCAAATACTGCAAATGTGAAATGAAAAAGTCAGTTCCTTTTTTTGCTAATTATGTTACTATTAAATGTTCTCGAGTGGGATATAAAACTGTTATAAAAGAACTAATAAACACTAATGTTACCATATTATTAATGACTGATAATAAATTCCTTATAAACAAAATAGTAAGTCATAAACTCATAGTTGTTTTGTGATTTGCTTCAAACGTGTGACAGACATATTTTGGGCTAGTTTAAGCTTCTGAAGGGCGGGTTTTAGACTTGGGCTGGATATTTATGCTGGACCTGGCAACCCTGATCACAAGAAATTTACCCCAAGTTACTAAACATGTTAGAACCAAAGAAGCAAAAGGTAGAGAGTGAGTGCAGAAAATTTCAGACACGATGGGAGAGTGAATATTTCTAATATATCTCATGTGATGCAGATTTGCTCCTTGATCAAGTGACATTTGTCCTGATTTTTGGCACGAGTGGCGTCGGATCAGCACCACAACTGGATGGCCCGATTTACATACCCAGCGCAGCTGATACCAGAATAATTTACTAAAATTATATGCACTCCTGTTATTAAGTACAGTTCAGTCTGTTAATGCTGATAACCATTTCAAACAAACGTTAATTGGTGCGTTGCTAAGCCTAATAACTTAAATAACAATAATGCTGTTCTGAGAATGAGCTACCAAAGCTTTTTCTGAATAAATCAGTCAAGGTCCATTTATGGAAAGCTGTGATGAAGGCAGTTTTGTCTTTAATTATATTTAACAATATAACATATTTGACCACTTTTAATTGATTTTTCTAACTTTAATACACTAAAGTTAAGGCTATATACCTAATTTCTAGTAAGTGGCCCAGCCCCTCCTATATTTTTATGTGTGTGGCCTTCAGTGAAAAAAGTTTGGACACCCCTGATCTACACTCAATCGCAAAAACTGGTTTTTAGAAAATTGCAAATTTATTTTACTCACAAAAATACATTGCCTGGTCAAAAAAGAAATAAATTGTAGGACCACATTTAGCTTTGTTTATCACACAAATTCACTGTGGCATTATTTTCACAAACTTCTATAATGTCACAACATTTATTTCTTTCCAGAGTTGCATTAAATTTCCCCTCCCAAGACCATGTATTGATGATATGAGATTTGAACCATTGAGCAAAGTCTTCTCCAGCACATCCCAAAGATTCTCAATGGGGTTCATATCTGGAAATGATGCTCTGATGCTAAGGCTCCCTGAACCAGTCTTTCACAATTTGAGCCTGATGAATCCTGACATTGTCATTTTGGAATATGCCCATGACATTGGGGAAGAAAAAATTGATGGAATAACCTGGTCGTTCAGTAAATTCAGGTAGTCAGCTGACCTCATTCTTTGGGCACAGAATGCTGCTGAACCTCGACCTGACCAACTGCAGCAACCCCAGATCCTAGCACTGCCCCCACAGGCTTGTACAATAGGTAGTAGACATGATGGGTGCATCACTTCAGCCGCCTCTCTTCTTACCCTGATGCACCCATCACTATGGAATAGGGTATATCTGGATTCATCAGACCTCATGACCTTCTTCCATTGCTCCAATCTTTATGTTCCCTGGCAGCTGCAGTGCCCAAATTTATGCACCTTCCTAATTTTGTTTAAATAATTATTGTACACTTTCTGTAAATCCTATAAACTTCATTTCACTTCTCAAATATCACCGTGTTAGTCTACTATATGATATATTTAACTGAAATTGCTGACCCAAACAACTAATGATTTATAAAGGAAAATCATGAAAATTATCAGAGGTGCTTTTAGGTGAACTTTTTCATACCACTGTACCTCCCATCATTTAGCCAATGCTGGTGCACCCACTACGCGCAAAAAGACACATGAAATCTGAGTCGCATGTCCACTGATCGGATATGTATCCAATCTAGGACCACATATGAAAGTGACTCAAATCTGATTTTAAGAGATCGGATTTGACACGTCCACAGAGCCCTGGAAAGATCAGATCTGAGCCCCATTAAGGGAAAAAATCTAATTTGAGTCACTTCAGTGTGGTAATGTGAATATAGCCTAAATGTCTAAAACCCTTTTTTCCCTTTCATAATTATTGCCGATTGTGTGTAGATGTTTGAGGCAAAAAAAAAATTAACTATTTCTAGAATTTAAAGTGCAAAAGAACTTATAATGTAGAATAAGTGTAATGCAGGTTCCTGCAGTTTGGTGATCTTCCTGATCAACACCTGATTCAACTCAGAAGGTAAGTACCAGGTTTAATTGAAGTGTCAGAACAGAGAAATCGCCATATTGTGCTGGATACCAGCCCTCCAGGTCTGGAGTCTGATACCCCTCCTGTAACATAATATATATAAAAAAATAATATATATGAAAACAAACCTCCAGCTCTCTCATGACCTCATCCATAAAGTCACTAGAGTTCTTCTTGTAGGACAAGGCAAAGTTAATTGCATCTTTAAAAACCTAGAAGCATATAAACACAATGTGTTAATGTATTATTTCAGCCACCTTTATTCAAAGATATTGAAGAGGAAATATATTTGGTATTATTTTCCACAATTATTAGAATTCACATCAAACAGAAATGGCTACACTTTCAGAAGCTAGGTTGATATATATAAACATAAAAAGAAAGCTTATTTGCTGTTATAGGTCATCAGTCTTATGAAATGAAAAAAACATAGCACCCAATTACAAACCGGATTCCAAAAAAGTTGGGACACTAAACAAATTGTGAATAAAAACTGAATGCAATGATGTGGAGATGTCAATATTTTATTCGTAATA
>BRDA01007899.1:0-17599 GCA_036984385.1 Crenuchus spilurus | reverse complement strand
TTAGGTGGACTATAGGTACTGTCCGTGTGGGTTTCCTCCGGGGACTCCGGTTTCCTCCCACAGTCCAAAAACATGGATATCAGGTGGATTGGATACTCTAAAAATTACTCTGGTGTGTATGAATGAATGTATGTATGTATGTTTTGCCCAGATATGGTTGGCATTCTGTTCTGGGTGATCCCCTAGTGCTCGATGTAGTCCTCCAGGTGGACGGTCGCTTCCGGTTGAGAGTACGCTGTGCGCGACTGGCTGCCGCTTCTCACCGGAGTGTGTATGAAGTGTGTTGATTGTAAAGCGTCCTTGGGTGTCTAGAAAGGCGCTATATAAGTGTAATGTGTATGTATGTATGTATGTAAGTCAGCACCTTCATCTATTGTTCCTCAAACCATTACTGAACATTTTTTGTTGTTGAGAGTATGCTGTGCGCAACTGACTGCCATTTCTTGCTGGAGTGTGTATATATGAAGTGTGTCGATTGTAAAGCGTCCTTGAGTGTCTAGAAAGGCACTATATAAGTGTAATGTGTATGTATGTATATATGTATGTATGTAATGGTACTTGGTCTTGAGCAATGTTTAGGTAGATGGTACATATTAAAGTAACATCCACATTAATTAAGGTTTTCCAGTACAACATTGCCCACAGTATCCCACTGCCTCAGTCTGCTTGCCTTCTTCCCATAGTGCGTCCTAGTGCCATCTCTTTGAAAAAGATGTTGATGCCTGTAAGTCTGGTAAAGGAATATAAAAAGATATTGAAAATGAAGCGTTTCGCTATCCAGTTCATCTGCAAGTGGAGAAATCGTAAAACTAATGTTGGGCGGTACACTGGTTCACATTTTAGTATTTTTTTTTTTTTGTTATTAATATTTCATATCGGCCACACCGGTTTAAATAGCCTAAACATGTCCAGAATGCACCGCTAAACACGCATAGAACCAGAGTTGCCAGGTTGGCCAAATTGGGCTTGTTTGCAAATCCAGTCATGTGAAAATTTGTAAAATAGACTTGGTACATACACTCTGACAACAGTGACGATAGTTTCATGTAGATTCTGTGATGAAAGTCTGGTGTTCTTAAAGACTTTTCAGCATCATACAGTCTGCACTCAAATCAAATTGGGCAGGAGTGGTTTTAAGTAGTTCTTGACTGGGACCTAAAATTGCTATAGAAAAACTATTATTACAATATTATGAATATCATTAAGATAAATAGCAATAGAATATAGAATAAATAGCAAATAGTAAAATAGAATAAATGTTGAATAAAAAAAAAAGTTTTAAAAGTTCATATCTTGTTTCAAATGTGTAACAGCCATATATTTTGAACTAGTTTAAGCTTCTGAAAGGTGGGTTTTAGACTGACTATTGGCTGGATATTTTTGCTGGACCGGGCAAGTATTAGTAGAGTTGTTACTGCAAATGCTATCAAGCTAAAGTTCTCGCGAGAGGTGGTTACACGAGCAATATGCTTATATTATATACCTTAGCCTCAAACATGCTTTGGAGTACCAACAATGCATGACACAAAAATGCAAAAAAAAAAAAAAATGCATGCAAAAAAAGAAAAATGCAAGACATATTTATTTACAGTCATGGCCGAAAGTGTTGGCACCCCTGAATTTTTTATTTTTTTATACACCCTTTTTTTATACACCCTCAACTTAATATTTAGTTGCACACCCTTTGGAAAAAATAACTGAAATCAATCGTTTCCTATAACCATCAACTAGCTTCTTACACCTCTCAACTGGAATTTTGGACCACTCTTCTTTTGCAAACTGCTCCAAGTCTCTCATATTTAAAGGGTGCCTTCTCCCAACAGCAATTTTAAGATTTCTCCACAGGTGTTCAATGGGATTTAGATCGGGACTCATTGCTGGCCACTTTAGAACTCTCCAGCACTTTGTTTCCATCCATTTCTGGGTGCTTTTTGAAGTATGTTTGGGGTCATTGTCCTGCTGGAAGACCCATGACCTAGAATGCAAACCTAGCTTTCTGACACTGGGCCCTACATTGCGACCCAAAATCCTTTGGTAATCTTCAGATTTCATGATGCCTTGCATACAGTCAAGGCACCCAGTTCCAGAGGTTGCAAAACAACCCCAAAACATCTTTGAACCTCCACCATATTTGACTGTAGGTACTGTGTTCTTTTCTTTGTAGGCCTCATTCTGTTTTCGGTAAACAGTGTAATGATGTGCTTTACCAAAAAGCTCTATCTTGGTCTCATCTGTCCACAAGATGTTTTCCCAGAAGGATTTTGGCTTGCTTACATACATTTTGGCAAACTGCAGTCTAGCTTTTTTATGTCTCTGTGTCAGCAGTGGGGTCCTCCTGGGTCTCCTGCCATAGCGTTTCATTTCATTTAAATGTCGAAGGATAGTTCGAGCTGACACTGATGCACCCTGCGCCTGCAGAACAGCTTGAATTTCTTTGGAACTTGATTGGGGTGGCTTATCCACCATCCGGACTATTCTGCGTTGCAACCTTTTATCATTTTTTTTCCTCCGTCCACATCCAGGGCGATTAGCTACAGTGCCATGGGTTGTAAACTTCTTGATTATGTTGTGCACCGTGGAAAAAGGAACATCAAGATCTCTGGAGATGGACTTGTAACCTTGAGATTGTTGATATTTTTCCACAATTTTGGTTCTCAAGTCCCCAGACAGTTCTCTTCTCATCTTACTGTTCTCCATGCTTAAGTCACACATAGACATACAATGCAAAGATTGAGTCAACTTCTCTCCTTTTTATCTGGTTTCAGGTGTGATTTTTAAATTGCTCACACCCGTCACATATCACAGGTGAATTTGAATGAGCATGACATGCTTGAAACAAAGTTATTTACCCTCAATTTTGAAAAGGTGCCAATAATTTTGTCCCGCCCATTTTTGGAGTTTTGTGTGAAATTGTCAAATTTGTCTTTTTTTCCCTCTGTTTTTTTGTGTTGTTCCAATACACACAAAGGAAATAAACATGTGTATAACAAAACATGTGTAATTGCAATAATTTTCTGGGAGAAATACTTCATTTTCTGGAAATAATACAGGGTTGCCAACACTTTCAGCCATGACTGTATAAATATACTGAAAATTTATGTGTACAATGTATGCTGGTGTACCTTCAATAACTACATGAACCCATATTACACAATACAACTGTGTACATGTTTTATCATTAGCCTACTTTACTCTGACTTGCACTGAGTGGAATCAGTGAGGGATGCATAGTCTGGACAGTAGTTGCTGATAGCCAGCCTCAAGCTAGAGGTCTGCATTACTGCGAGACCCGATACAATAGCTTGTGGCACGGGACCAATATTAATTGTCTTTTGCGGAGCGGTCGGTCAGTTAGTCCAGTCGTCACGGGAGTGGGACAAGACATACATGTCGAAAAATCAAGCAAGTTAATAGTCTAAAAAAAGTATGATAAGTATGCAGCTAATCAGTCAGTAAGAAAGTCAAAATACTGGCTCAGTGTCACATGAACAGATGTTCAGTCTCTCTCTCTCTTTCCATCTCTCTCTCTCTCTCTCACACACACACGCTTGCTTTCTCTCTCTCTCTCTCTACTGCCCTAATAATGATTCATTATAACCTAAATAATATTTTGCTGCTGTTATAAATATTGTAGCGTTGGCCATGTCGACGTCACATGATATGGCTGACATCATCACCCAGAAGCACTTGCAGGTTGTACACAGTTGTAAAACAGTTATGAATTGTTCATATTGTTATTTTATGCAGTTGTGTTATGCTGGCTTAGTGTTTTATTAATGTAGACATCATCCTGTGTTAGTAGATGTGATTAATTTATTTATGTGTGTAACTTACCGTCTGTGAGATGTGGAGGGAGTAGCATTAGTGTCACACACACCCCAGACGATAAACTCAACTCGTGCGCGAACGATAGCGGAGACGTTCACATAGCAAGAAACGGCAGAGCCAATCGAATGAGCTTGTGGGCGGTCTAAAGTGAAACAGGATTTTCAGATTGAGTAGTTTGGATTCCCACTGGGTCCTACTGCTTGCCCGGTCTCCCTGTATGTCAATCAAGTGACAAGTTTTATAGTGCTGATGGATGATAAACTGACGTCAATTTTATAAATGCCATGCGATCTACCCACATTACCTTTGCGATCGACTGGTAGATCGCAATCGATGTATTGTCCACCCCTGGCTTATCTGATGATGTAATCATCGTTTATCTTGAACAAAAAGGCACAGAGAGGCACGCGTCAGATGTGCACAGCATACTTGTTGCCATGGTAACCACTCTTCTCTTTAAATTATGTATGTGCAGATTTTTGTTGCCACCGGTCATTCATTTAGTACTCTGCTCATTAACAATGTGGATAAAATAGTGCAAAGAATACCCTGTATTGTATTTTATCCACAATTATGCTGTTATCATGCAGACTTGCTGATTTAATGCCTGATTACCAGAGAGGGAGAGAGAGAGAGAGACTCCTATTATATGCCACAAGCAACACAACAGCACCTAAACATTTATGTAACATCTATAAATGTCAGGGCAAGGGCGAAGCCCTCAGGCACCAGCCCAGATGACGAGAAGTGAAATAATTATCAACAAAGATGCAATGATCCTCCCCCCCCCATCTATTTCTATGTTAACTGATATCCCCTCTGTCTGTGTTAACTGGCCCTAAATAGCTGGTGTGGAGGTAATGTGGGCTGAGCAGAAGTCAAAATGATTAGCATTCCCCCCCCCATGAAAAGTGTTGTTTTAAATTTATTTTCCCAAGTACTATTAAATAGAGCAAATAACTTTTAACACAGCATTTTCAAACATCCCAGTTTTATTTTGAATTATTACATAATTTGACATTGCCCACAGAAATGAAATTGTTTCACAAAACATTATTAACAAAATTATTAGGCCCCTTGATGCTAAGTCACTTGTGTGGCCTTTTTGCTAGATAACAGTCTTTTGCTATAGTTTTCAACAAGTCTCTGACACATCTCCATGGGGAATCCCAGCCCATTCTTCCTTGGCAAATTTCTCAAACTCCTCCAGATTTGATGGCCTTCTGGCATAAACCTTGTTCACCCCACAGATTTTCAATGGTCTTCAAGTCAGGGCTTTGGCAGGTCAGTCAATAGTGTTCACTTTGGTCTTCTGGGGGTAATTCTTCACTGAGTGATGCATGTTTTGGGCCGTTATCAGGTTGTAAGGGAAAGTGATGACCCAAACCAAGTTTTGCTGCTGACTTCTTAAGGTTTTCTTTCAAAATCTTCACATATCTTTCTTTCTTTATGATTTCTTCCACTGTGATGAGACTTCCAGGTCCAGATGCACTTAAGCATCCCCATAGCATAATACTCCCACCACAATGTTTTACTGTGGGAATGCTGTCATGTCATACGCCGTCATCGCTTTGCGATGATAGGTTTCACAGACGAGTCACTTCTCTCCAATGCCATCTGTCTCTGGTTGCTTGTAGCAGGCTAACACCTGATAATCCAGTCCACGTCTTGATGTTATCCATACCTTTGATGAGCCAGTAGTACACTTCTCAGCACCCACCCTGTCTCTCACAGTGGGTACAGCGGACCTTTTTTATCCTGGGCGACGTCCGAGCCAGTATGACATTCTTAGTTTTTGACTTAATTTGTGCTCTGTGGGATAAATAAGCATCCCAATCTCGTCAGCCCTGCAGTCGACTCGATGTTATGTTATGCTAAGTTGCATCTAGCATACACCTCATCATAAAAATCAACATCCAGTGTTATTAGCAGCTAAGCATCTTAACACCAAAAGCTGTAAGAACCATGCTACAGCCCACAGTTCCAGGTCCCGTTGGATGGGGCGTGTGATTGCGCTTTGTCTGGAACCTCCTTTTTGACCTTACCATCAAGGGTGGCCCTACCAGGAGCATAGCTCTAGATGGTATCACTCTTAGATTCAAAGGTTCTCTCAAGCTTCTCCACCATGGCAAGGTAGCGATCTCAGGAGAAGGGGAATGCTGTTCTTTGTGTTATAACATTTCCCTTTTTCCTCCAAACATTAGCAATGTCTTTATGGCCAAAGAACTCTAATTTTGCCTCATCAGACCAAAGGATCTGCTTCCAGGTTGCCCCCAGCATGCTTCAGATTGGGTGGACGGTGCCTTTTCTGCAGAAGTGTTTTTCTTGGTCTGCAACCTTGTGATTAATTTATGTGCAGGGCTCTACTGATTGTCTTTTTAGAGACAGAATGACAGTCATTCACTGTGTCTTGGCAGTTGTTCTGTGGTCTTTAGACACATTTCTCACTAGTTTTCCTTCCAGGGTATTTGAAATTTTGCACTTCCTACATCTGCCAGACTTGTTCTGTATTGTATGGCTCTTGTTAAAATTTTTTGATAACACTTCTCTCTCCAGTTTTTGACACTTGGAAACACTTTGATAACTTTGTATATCCTTCTCCTGCTTAGTAAACATAAATTATTATTTTTCTCAATTTTAAACTGATTTGTTTTTGGCATGATGCTTTCTCAAGTGACAGCTCAAATGCTTAGTGAAGCTTTTATATTGTGTTTAAATTGGGAAATAACCATCAGCGACATGATATACTGTAACAAGTTTTCATTATTACAAAGTTAAAACACACCACTGCACATCGGTGTTTTGTGCTATGGCTAATTAAAAAGCCCATTCTTAAGGGGGCAATTATTATTGACCCTGGTGATTTTTGCTTCTTTTAAAATAATTCTGTTATAGTATGCAAGTAAAAATAAATTATGCTTTCTAAAGGAAATGCTATGTTGAAACATAATTGTTCTGTTATAAAATAACTTTTATATAAAAGGAAATTTTGAAAAAAGCTTTACATTTCATAGGGGGACTAATAATTCTGACCTTAAGTGTGTTTGCTGAATTTATAAGCCTGTCATTTGTCTGTTCTGAGTTGTAGTTAGAACCCTGACAGAACTGTGTGTGGTGGAGACAGAAGCTTGAGGGCAGAGTGAGGGAGTTGCTGGGGTAGTTTAAAAGGGCTAAGTGGTAATTTTCAACCACTAGGTGTGGTTTTCCAGTAACACTGTGCTAAATGTTAGACATTTAGGACTAGCAGATGATGTCCTTCACTAATGATGAATACATTTTCTGTCCATCCAGAACCCTCACACTATAGTGCTGATCCCCTGTCTGAGCCCACAGAGTTTGAGTACCTACGTAAGGTCATGTTTGAGTACATGATGGGACGAGAGACAAAGGTATGGTTCATGCTACTTTCATAGATGGGTTGATTTATCAGTGAATATAACCTCTAAAAGAGTGGTATTATGGGGAAAGAATCACAGCTATATTTTTTGCAATAGCATAACCTTAAATGTTTCATTTTGTTTTATACTACAATATAGAGAAAAATGCAAATGAGCCTAAAAATGTATTTCAAATCTGTTTTTAAACCAGTTTTGTTTATTAGCCAGTGAGATGTTACAGATGTAGTGGAAAAATGTTATCAAATATATTAATACAATTAGAATATGTTTCATCTAGTTGGCTTGTATCTTTCTGTTGTAAAATAACCCTTAGTTTGCTTATTGACAATGCTTCTGTCCTCCTAGGAAATGTGACAAAGCTTTATCCTCTTTAGTAATAGCAAAGTTTGTATAGGAATGTCTAACCACTCAATGATTAGGCTAGCAGTATCCCCAGGAAGTTATTTCCAGTCATACCACATCATACTTCCATCTGCTTGAAAGAGGACTGGTAAAATAAATAGTTTGTATTTGGTTTAAATAATGCATAAAATGGGTATTTGTCAGATTGAAAATGCATGCACAAATCTCCACAAAGTGGAGTTTTCATAGGTGTGCCTGACCACAACTATGATGTTTAAAATCAAAATCAAATTTCAACTCACACTGGTCTGTAAGACCGTTGAGTTTACTATTTTGCGGAATAGAAGGGGAAAAAATCAGCCAACAGTTAGTACTGGAAAATGTCATGGTCTCACAGCATGTCCAGTGCTGTGTAAGATTGGCACACAAAGGACATACTGTGTCTGCATAGCAGGACCCTAATTAACAACTCTTGTCCATTTAGTCCAGGCTAATTAACAGCAAAGTTTGCAGGGCCCTAAAGCCAGCTGGTAAGCCCCAAGTTAACAATAAACAGTTGCCTTATGACATCACAATGAGCCTCCTTATGAGAGGGGATGTCCAGCGAGCAACCTGGTGTGACATTCTTGTCAAACGATTTTTAAGAATTTTAAGAGCAAAGCCCGGACAAAGCAGCAATGATGGTTTCCATTAGTACATAGTTTATACACCCAAGTGTGCACACATACTCACATGCCTGAAGCTGATTACACAGCATGCAACAGATAATGAGCATTTCTGCCTTTGCATGGTTAAATTATTCACAGAGAAATGTAGTGAAGTGTAAGGGAGAATTCATGCCGCCTCTTTATTGACTTGACTCAACAATTTCAGAGCTATTTTGGTCAGTCCTTATTACATATGTTGGCTCAGTTTCTCTTGCATGGGGTTGGGGGTGGGGGTGTCTTTGGTGTGTTTTTTTTAGTCAGGTGTGAAAACAGTAATCACAATTGGGTGTGAATCAAACGAGTCGTACCTAGACCCGCGAGAGGAGGTGGTCATGGTCCGGTCCCAAACAAACTCTGGAGTGGTTCACTTTTGATTGAGAATGTGATCTGACCTGACTATTGGGTGTACCCCACAAATTTGAGCTAAAGGGAGAGCTAGTTAGTGCTAAAACTGTACTGTAGCTGCTGTCATACGTCACTAACACACTGCATAGACTGTGTCATGCGTCAGTTCCTAGTGTCACGCAGCAGATAAGTGAGGGCTCTCAAGATAGTTAAAATGCAGAATGTAGCCGTGGCTGTAGAGCTGGGCTATATGGCCAAAAATTTTATCACAATAAATGTTTCTATATTGATCAATCTTTATAATTATCACAATATAAAATTTTCTAACACTGTCATAGTTTTTAAATAACATCTTTCTAAAAACATCAGACTAAATACATGAAATGTTACTATTTAAAATATTAAAATGTTTATTGCCAGAACATAAAATACAGCAACACAGTGCAAATTACTCAAATACACAGATAAAGATTTCAATGAAACTAAACTTAGTAAATTTACAGTTTGATTCCCCTGCCCAGAAGACGTAAAAATGTGTAACAATTTTTTTTAAATAACAAAATATAGTACTCTTTTGTGTCCTGCAAAGAAGTAGAGAATATAACAATGTAATACAATAAATTAACAAGATAAAAAAAAAAAACATTCCTACTGCAAAATTCTAAACCTTTAGAACTGTTAATGTACTTTAATGAACATATTAGCAAGTCTGTGACCTCTGACGTATTTCCTGTTGTAATTATGCAGCAAGCACAAACTTCAGAAGCCAGCAGAGAAGTGAGAGGCGTGCAGAGACAGACATGCATGTGCAGCAGCTTTAGGTGCACAGTGACTCGTGCAGCTGTGCAAAGACGCAGATATCGCCTCATAGCTGCTTGTGCGCGCACTCGGTTTAACCCCATCTTAGCTCTCGTATGCACTCCTCCAACGGAGTATGCAGTTTTGTGTGCAGGCTGATAGTGTGCTGCGTGATTAGGGTGTAACCGATGGCGGCACTAGTGAGGAGGATCTGTCTAACAAGTAGCAGTATCACACGTCAGAGCTCACTGTCAAGCTGCTTAGACATGAAATAGAAACGAACGTTAATGTGTATCAAATTCTGTCGTCCCGGCTTATCATCATCGAGGGAAAAATTATTGTGAAACACAAATCAATATTGTTTTTATCGCCCAGCACTATGTGGCTTGGGACAGGTGAGTGACACAGTAAGTGAACACCACGGCAACAGTAACAGGACAGCGACAGTTTTTGCTACAGAATTCAATAATTGAAATACATTTTTCGATGATATTCAAATTTTTTGAGATACACCTGTATAGCAAGCGAAGCTTATAAAATGAAATCAGTGTTGATGCAAGGAGGTGGTGTCACTTTTAAGTCTGACTGGTGTGTATTAGTATGTTAAATTACATGTCTCTTAGCAGTGTATAGTGTCATATTCCCACCCTTAAATTACAATTTGAATAAAAGTGTTGTTTTGGCAATTTTTTACACAGACAATGGCCAAAGTCATAACTTCCATACTTAAGTTTCAACCAGACCAGGCACAGAAGGTTTTGGAGCGTGAGGATTCCAGGGTGATGGTAAGTTTTCATTTATCTTTATGCATATTGAAGTTTGCATATTTATTGCTTAAATGCAAAGTCTGAATACAGTTTAAGCCAGGTTTTCTTAAAGATGTCTGTATATTTAGGATACTGAGGTTGTTGCAGTAATTAGCTAGTTATAGTGTACGTATATTGTTGGTGTTTTAATTAAATATCCAATGAGTATAGGTACAGGGTATGTATGCCTAATAAACAGTCGTGTGTTTTACAGCCTTGGCTACGATGAGGTGGCACCATGCCTGCACCTTACCCTTCAGAGGAGAGATTCTGCTGCTGTTGCTGCTATTGACAGACCATTCAGAGGAGCTAGAAGTTCTATAGACTTGACTAACAAACTCTTTTCTATGTGTGTGTGTGTGTGTGTGTGTGTGTGTGTGTGTGTGTGTGTGTGAGATTGTGGGAAATATGTGACATGACACTAGTTTGTCTATTTAGAATTCTCAGATTCAGATAATTTTCCACAACTTAGATCCTGTAAAAAACATTTTGTAATTTATTATAGATTTTAGTGCATTTTTTTATCTAGACTTTGTATGAATTTGATTCAAGCAATAAGTATGCTTTTGGTTTGATTGTCTTAAACACTTTTTTTGTCTTTTTGTTGAAGGTAAGGTGAAGCAACCCAACCCTTTAAAATCCTTTCTGCATATTTGCCTAAGTTGATCAGTTAAACTTAAAACAGACAGGCTCTTAATATTTTTTATTTACTATTTACTAGATTTTTAAACCTAAAGCTGTTTTTTTTAGAGAGAACTGACAATATATACATCATACTGTACATTGTAAATAATGACAAGAAAAAGATGTTAAGGATCTGTATTATATGGCATATTGTGACTGTTGCTACATTATTACATTTAAAACAGTTAATAAAATTCTATTTAGAACAAGTTTGGACATGAGTTTTGCTTCTCAATACTGCATTGTCATACCTGTCTAGCTTATTCATTATTTTAAAAAGTAGCTTGTGTTTATGCTTTGCTCCTTTGCTGCTTAGCTTCAGACCTTCTCTTTTGATAATGCTTTTTGCAAGAGGCATTGTCAAAATGAGTGCAAATTATACAGCTAGACTGAGGGTGTCAGTGGATGGCCATGTCAGTTATTACAGCAAATATATGTCAATTTAAGTTTAGCTGGGGTCATTCAGTTTTTCCTAGATCGCATACATTTTCTCTTGAGGAAGAAGGGAATAAGAAATCATATAGTTCAGTTTAGGAGTGCTCTAAACTGTACGCCATTGTATGTCCCTCTGACAATAATTTATAACCTTTTAATTTTTACATTGCTGTGGATCATGAAAGTCAAATAATCATCAGAAAACTCTTACAACCAAAAAAGATCCAAGATCAGTATGGTATTGTGTCAAAAAAACTGTCAAGGTGTGATGTGTAACACAATTAAAATACAGCACAGATATATCAGTGTTTGATTTTCAGCCAATTTAGTTTATTAAAAGACATTTTCAATTTGTGTTTGTAATTTCCAGTTGTTTGAGATCTTAGCATACTAAGTTCAAAGCATACTATGCAACAACCTTGTGTATGTTTTTGCATTCTTTAGGGTGGGTTAAAGTCTTCATTAGGGAGACAGATCTCCCAGTAATTAAAATCCTGATCCTCACCCTTAATGAGCAAGCCAAAAGTGACAAAAGTGTCAGAAAAAATGACCATGATTAATACCGAGAGGAACCAAGACTCAACAAGAGAACTTGGGGCATGAATAACATTGAGAATAAACATGGGCTTCATGAAGCACACATCAAACAAAATAATTAATGGTATAGTTTTCCACTTTAAAGGAAAGATGAAGAAAAATTATACTCTAAGTTGATTCTTTTTTTCCTCTGTTTTGTGATTCTCTAATTTTGTTTGAAGTATGTTTCACAATGTTAAGCTATTAAAATATGTAATTTATTTATTTCCTGTCAGTTAAAATATATCAACTCAGGGTGAATATCTTTTAAGTAGGGTGATTGCATAATTTTTTCCATGGATCGTAGATCTTGTCATGAAATGGCTGCTGTGTACGTCCAGCAGATGGCAGTAGTGAGAGTGGATTTTGCAGCCCGACTGTGGATGTGAAATGTGACGCTCGGGAGCAACAAGAACGTCGAGCGCGAGTGGTCTTAACATCAAGAGCAACTACGATCAGCTAATTTTACCCATCAACAGGCCTATGAATAGACGAACGACCTAGGACAGTTAGTGGTCTCTTCCGAATGCGTGTTTCGATCAGGTTAATCAACGTTTCAGAGCGACTTTAATGTAGTTTACTTTCGGAGTCCATCATTGAGGAGCTCGAGACGTTACTGTTTATTTTAGCTCTGTTCGCATCTCCACAGAACTACGCTGAGGATGTACGACGGAAAGCCTGAAGGAATTTTGGCTGTTTTTTACCTTTATTTGTATCTTTCCTTCACTTATTCGTACAATATTGATCTGGAGCACCCCGTGGTGTTTCGTGGACAACACGAGACGTTTTTTGGGTACTCAGTTCTTGAGCATTTTCATGATAATACGCGCTGGTAAGTAACGCTACGATTCGTCTGTTTACTGAGGTCTAAAGTTACCTGAACTTGTCTTGGACAAATGTCGTGGTTCTGTTGTACATCTTGCCATTTTAAAAATGAATTTGGGTGTTATTTGACTGTTATGATTGCAGTATTTGTTTAACACTCCTTCAGTAACAGGGTTCAGTAACATATGAGAAATGTTTAACTCGGCCACTGCAGTTTGGAGGAGTCTCTCACTTATTAAAAATATTGGCAGCCGTTCATAGCCGTGGTTCACAAGTCCAGCTTTTTTAAAGAATATATATGCAGATATATCGTCTCTTCGAGATTAAACTCATGTCACATGTTAAACTTTTTTTTTAAATCACAATTTGTAATAATAAGGAAACCCTGACAGCCTTATCATGGCTCATGTCATCCCCCATCACTGCAACCCAGGCTCCATCTACAAAAACACATTTGGAAGACGTGTGAATCATTTTGGTAGTGGAGCCCAAGGGTATTATTTCAGAATTATTTAATAGACCGTATCTTGTAACATTTTTTGTCAATATTATTTACTGAATTTACTGGATGTAGATTATATACTTACAAAATGCATATGTTCATCTCTTGCAATTTATATTTAAAATCTATAAAATATTTATATTTGTACTGCATGTTATATGTCTGTATGTCTTATATGTAAAATTGAGGTTTAATTACCGTAGTCCATTACCATATGGGTGACCGTTTTTTTCTGTTTAGGATTCTGGTAGGTGCTCCCAGAGCTAACTCTTCTTTCAGCAGTTCTGTACATTCTCCCGGAGCTCTCTTTAAGTGTCGCATCCACAGCAACCCAGAGCGGCGCTGTACAGAGGTCGACTTGGGGAGAGGTGGGTAGAAACTTTGAGTGTGTGGCTGTTATGTATTATATTCAATAGCACTATTTGGCACAAATCTTAAAATCAAAGTAGCTGTAAAATCCCTGTAAAAGTAGAAAACATAATACATATTTTTTCAATGGAACTGTTAATGTGTCTGTCATTGTAAACTCATGTAAAAAAGCTATCCAACCAACTTGTTTATTCTATACACTATTATGGTAGTGGTTCATTTTTGGTGATAACGTTTATACTTATCCATTTACCTTTGCAAATGCCATATATGGACATTAATATTGGGACACCTGCCCATTCATTGTTTCTTCCAAAAATCAATTATATTAAAAATAGTTTATTTTGCATTTGTTTCTACTAGATTTTTGGGGCATTGCTGTGACATTTCGATTACATTCTACGACAAGATTATAAGTGAGAATGTTGGATGATCAACACCCCACTTCATCCCAAAAGTATTGAATGGCGCACCTTTAGTCCAGAGAACACAGTTCCATTGCTCCACAGATCAGTGCTGGGGAACCTTTTACCTTTCTAGCCCAGACCTGGCATTAGGCATGGTGTCAATATGTTTACATGCTCCAGAGAGTCCTGTTGTATTGGTGGTACTTCTCTACAGGCACTAGACAAGCTGTGTGTTCCGTGCATATGCACATCTGTGTCAGCGATGAATGCAACTTAAAGTAATTGAATGCATTCATTAGAAGGGATGGCCACAAGCATTTGGACATACACTACCAGTCAAGTGTTAGAACATCCCAATTTTTCCATTTTTTTTATAGAACATTATTCAGTTTAATGTCTCATTGTAGAGGTCTGCGTGGGACTAATTTGTTATTTGTCCCGCTCCCCCGATAAAATCGTCATATTTGGTCCCGCTCCTGCCCGCCACATAAGCATGTCTGCCAGGTCCCGCCCGCAGTCCTCACGGGGGGGTGGTGGGGTTTGAGTTTAGTTTGTCGTCCGGTGTGTGGGGGGTGCGCAAGGAGTCTTGCTCAGAGAAGACTGAAGAATGGGAGCGGATGTTGGTGGATCGGTTCTGGGTTGGATGTAAGACCTGGAGCTATTGAGAACAGACCCAGAGTTATAGCTCCTTAGCCTGGCCCTAGTACTGCCCCTGATCCTCACATCAACCAGATTAACTATACAGAACTTAAAATTTACTTACATATTGTGGCGAGGTGGGAGAGAAAATGATCCTTAATAGATTCAGCATCATGCAGAACAATCTTTTTATTGCTCACTTGAGAACACTTAGCATAAAAACCAGATACATAGCATGCTTCAAGCTGCTGATGACACCAATGCTACTCCTAGGGTGACCAGATTCCAATTCAATCAATCAATCAAATTTATTTATAAAGCGCTTTTTACAACTGATGTCACAAAGCAGCTTTACAGGGTTTGCAATAACAGACATAAAATCATTTATTTTGATAAATATTCAAAATAATTCACCGGATGTGGGACGAAGACTATGTTTGTGTGGGACAATGTGGGACACCAATGCATCGAGGTGGTCTAAAATAACTTGGCACATAACAGACTGCAAATAAAAACATGTGTGTGCGTGTATATACAGTCATGCTCAAAAGTTTACACACCCCTTGAAATTTTTCACATTTTGTCACCTTACAACAACAAACTTAAATGTATTTTATTGAGATTTTAAGTGATAGACAAACACAACGTACCACATAATTGTGAAGTGGAATGAAAATGATACATGGTTTTCAAAATGATAATCAAATAAAAATCTTAAAAGTGTAACGTGCAAAAGTATTCAGACCCCTGTACTCTGATACACTCAGTGCAGGTGTCTGGTCAGGTTGTCACTATAATATAATGTGTGTAACAACTCTGTAAGCACACCTGATGTGTTTATAACTCAACTCTGGGCTAGAGAACATTAATATATATACAATGTCATTATTTCTTCTGAAAAGATATGAATCACTGAATTTAGACCAATAACACGAGATGATGTTAGGAGCTACAGCAGCATCTCGGTTGTGTCTTTTGTTTTAACAACGTTATAATAATATGAATTTATTTAGGACTTTTGTTAAACATAACACAACTAGTGATTTATGAAATGTTCTGTTGTTTTCTGTGAAAGAAATTATAATAGTAGTTATTTATATACCGAAACAACAGAAACACAGAGTGCGATTCATTCTGCCCACACCACCACTGTGTGATGCGCGTGCACGTGAAGGGGAGTCGGATTCTGGCGGGGAGTCAGAATTGAGCACAACACCGGCGCTGTTCTGACCTGATTTACATTGGTTTGTGTTGGTAGGCGCGTGTTTACCCTGCGTCCGCAGTTGACATGATCAAACAGGCCGCCCCGTCTCCTGATGACGGCCCTCACTGCTTTCCCCACACAGCCGTTTGAGAAATGCCAGATTATAAAACACGTATTCTGAAAACTGGACTCTGACTATCAATAACAATACGGGACAACATCTCAATTTGCGGGACGTGTGAAAAGTATTGAAAATGCGTGACTGTCTCGCACAAAGTGGGACATCTGGTCACCCTAGCTACTCCACATCTCACAGATGGTAAGTTACTCACATAAACAAATTAATCAAATCTACCAACATAGGATGATGACTACAATAATAAAACACTAAGCCAGCATAAATCAACTGTGTACAACCCACAAGTGCTGTTGGGTGATGAAACACCCATACCGCCTGACTTCGACATGGCCAACGGTACAATATTTATTACAACAGCAAAATATTATTTAGGTTATAATGAATCATTATTAGGGCAGCACAGAGAGAGAGCCCGTGTGTATGTATGAGTGTTTGAGAGAGAGAAAACACGAGTAGGAGAAAGTTCGCAAGAGAGAGAGAGACTGACCATCTGCTCCACCAGTATTTTGACTTTATTACTGCCTGATTATCTGTGTTTATGTTCATTATGCAGGTAATTTCTGTATGATTATCATCATTTTCTAGACTGTTTATTAATTTGCAGGATTTTTTACCATGTATGTCTCGTCCCGCTGCTGCAATGTCAGGACTTACTGACCGACTGCTCCCACAAAAGACAATTAATTTTGGTCCCCTGCCGCAAGGTATTGTAACGGGTCCCGCAGTAATGCAGACCCTATCTCATTGCACTCTGAAATGAAAGCATAGGAGTTAAGACAATTTGTAGACCAAAATGTACAGTTGCAAGAACAAGTATGTGAACCCTTTGGGATTATTGGATTTCTGCATAAATTGGTCATTAAATGTGTTCTGTTCTTCATCTAAGTAACAACAATAGATAATTTAAGTCTGCTTAAACATAACATAAAACATGTTTTATTGAACACAGCATGTAAACATTCACAGTGCAGGGTGGAAAAAAGTATGTGAACCTTTGCACATACTTACACATACACTTACACATACAAAGGAGGTTGACCCTCCTTTGGCAGCAATAACCTCAATCAAACAAAGATCAGATCTGCACAAGGGTCATGAGCAGGGATATCTCTAAATTAGCGAGAAATTTAAACAAAATTTTTCCTTAAAATAATTTAGTTTAAATATTATGTTCAAACCTTGATGTGTACTTCACTTATGAAAATGTCAGTAGTTCCTAATACATTTTAAATATTCCTGTATATATTGAGTAACGTCAGTACTTTCTGCAGTCTTCATTTTGTTAGAGGGTATGCGGCCGGCCCGTCAGTGTCCCTTTAAGCAAGTCAGAAGTAGAAAATGCTGTGCGCATGTTCAACACACTTTCAGTAATGAGCTGTGGGGCATGATTATGCTGGCCCCATGCTAGGAGCAGCCAATAAAAATTAACAATTTGCATACACGATATGAATTATGTGAATATTGTTTACAGTATCAAGTGTTGCTACTGCAAAAAATCTGTCAACTGTTAGCCGCTGCTAGCAAAGCAGTATAAAGAATAATGTTGACAATTTAATCAAAGTTAATAGATAACATGCAATTTCTCTTACCTCAGT
>BRDA01007898.1:41485-61077 GCA_036984385.1 Crenuchus spilurus | reverse complement strand
AAGAACGTTTAGAGTCAGACAGTTTCCCCTAGTGCTCGATGCAGTCCTCCAGGTGGACGGTCGCTTCCGGTTGAGAGTACGCTGTGCGTGATTGGCTGCCGCTTCTCACCGGTGTGTGTATATGAAGTGTGTTGATTGTAAAGCGTCCAAAGGCGCTATATAAGTATAATGTGTGTGTATGTACCAGCCAGTTAATGTGAGCGCGAGAGGGGGAGGAGTCACGGTTGGTTTCAGCTGGAGGACGTTCAGCACAGACAGTGTAAAGCTAAGCCGTGTTTACTTCATATTATATATCTGTAATAAATGTACTGTTTATTTCTTGTTTGTCTCTGTGTGGTCAGTACTTTAACGTGCTGTAGGTCAGATGCTCATAAAGTTGCAGTAACATTACTTGCAAAAAAAACATTAAATAGAAATTTGACAGACTGAGATTTGCAAGAACCAAACTTGTCACGTTCAGAGAAAGTTCTACTAACCAAAAATGCTTAACTGGGTTTGGACCTGTCCTTGTTATCCATTAGATCAGAAGCACCATATTGGAGCACTTTTTAGGTTTGCATTTACAGACTGAGTCTCATCTGTTATCCAGCCTCCCCTCAAATCCATCCATCAATGGAATGAGACCGGCACTGACCAGATATTATCTGAATAGTGGAGCATTCTCATTCATAGTGGTGTGGCAGAGTGTGCAGTCCTGTTATGAGTGTATCAGTCACAGCAGTGCTGCACCTCAATTCTCACTGCTGAGCTGAGAATACCCTGCCAACCAAAAAATATATGTCAAGATTGGCTCTGTGGTCAGAAAATGACCACTCATGAAGGGCTAGAAGATGACTAATGCAAGCTACAGTTTCTAACTATCCACCATCAACAAGAGAGCTCTCTGGTAGAGTGGGTGTTAAGTGAACACAATGTACACAGCACTACATGCACTGCCACCCTAAAAATGATCTGGCTGTTGGTCCTATGGTGCCACTTTTCCATTGACAAACAAGGTAGAAGAGACCTAAAAAACTGTGCAGCTGCAGCAAAGCTTTAAAGTGAGCCTATGTGATCTGATAAATAGGTAATGAGGTAGGTGGACCACATAAACAAGCAACACAGTGTTCCTTAAGTCAAAAGTACACAATATTATCATGTTCTGCTAGAACTGTTCCAGCAGTGGTTCACCTCTGGTTCATTTGCTTGGAGGTTGAAGATAATTCTGCAGAGCACAGCAGAGAGATGAAACGGGAAGTTCAGGTTACCTCTCCAGGGCGGATCTTTATGTAGAAGTTGCTCCTCTTGTAGGAGATCTTAAGGATCTTGGGCCAAGCGAAGCGGTTGATTCTCAGTCGGTCGCGGTAAATCAGCAGGCCGTTGGCACAAACGCCCAGCATGATGTCAATCCCTTCTGAATCCTGCATCAGGCATCAGAGAACGATGATGCATCAACAACATGAATATGACTACCAGCTGATTTTAATGCGGTATATTGGAATAGATGGACGTATGAATATTTAATTAAAATTCAGACATTCAATTAGGATAAAGGGCTCAAATTAACATACGTTTAAAATGGCCCTGTTCAAAAACACCAAGGTCTGTAGCTTTAAAGAAGATATCACATTTACAAAACAGCTACCTTTGCATGATGCAGGTCTACCCCATACATTGACAGCTTCTTGGCATTCTCCAAGAAGTTCATTTCTGCCTCAGCAGGAGTCATTCCCCTGAAACACGAGATAAAACGACTCAAGGATTAAAACAGCAGGAAATCACCCATTCGGCATTGCTGATAACAGAATAAATACGAAAGCCGGGGGGGCTTGTTTCAGTTCTGGTTAGGAACAGAGACCTCGCTCTATGCCTGAGGAGCTTCAACCCCACACGCCAATCACTAAGACCCCAGCTGTGTAGCTTATTGACTCTTTGACTCAGTAGGAGTCAGAGAGTCAGTTGGCACTGGTTCAGCACAGACTACGATGACAGATGCTCAACAACATGCTAGTGTTTGTCAACATATGTCATTTGAAATGCATGATTCTGAAGATTCAGTTCAATAATAAGCCAATTAACAGACATTACGTCTACAAAGACATTACTAGCAGCTAAATTTAAGATCCAAAAGAAAGTATTAAAACACCCATGTTAATGGTCAAGCCTCTGGCTTATAATACAATAGTCTTCTTCTCTGTGTCATGTTTGATTCAAGGACTAGCAAATGTTGCAAGAAAATTTATTTCAAAATATACAAATTAAAGGCTTAAACAAGTGGTGCCCAATCCCAATCCTGTAAATCTTCTACCCTCAAAAGTCCAGCATTGATGCGACATACCTGATCCAGCTAATCCACACCTTCAGGGGTGTTTAAATAACTAAACTTTAGGAGGAGGACCGTGCCTCCATTCAATGCCCTTAAAATTAGCATCTCTATCTTATGCTTCCCATGATGTGTTCACACCCACCACCGCCGCCTTCTCCTCCATATTTCAGTCCTTATTTCTAGGGAGTCTAGCTCATAGCAGAGGGCAACTGAAGCACGGCTTGAACAAGTAACATCTTCATATTCCACATTTTATTTTGATTGTTTTCCTGAATTGCACATAACTGAATTAATCTCTGCAGGGTTTTATATTCCAAAAACAGCTGAAACTAATTCATGTGTTCCATTTTCCAACCTCCCAATTCCCCACAGAATTAAACTGTGTTGTTTCTCTGCTTTTAAGCCGTTAGAGCTCTGTTCTGATTGGCCTCATTCAAAAAGCAGTTCAGACAGAAATGTATAGAATGTGTGTGTGTGTGTGTGTGTGTGTGTGTGTGTGTGTTTGTAAACCAAGGGCTTCAAGACAGATGGACAATGCTTAGAGTGAATGGTGTGGAAGACAACACACTTGGAATTCACTTTTTGAATTTTGAAATTTTGATAATGCTCAGTATGATATGCCCAAAAACAACAGTAAAACAATGCAAAGATGTCTGTGGATTCAGCACTTTTCCACCAACACGGAACCGGCACCATTCTGGTTCACGAACCCAATTTTGAACCGTTCGGCGCATTTCCACCAACCAAAATACCGCCCCAAACCAGGAACGTTCATTTGGAGCGGGAACCAAAAAATACTTGGTTTTTCAGTGCAAACCAAACGCGCCTGCGCACTCAACGCAAGAAGATGGCGACTCGTAGCATACAGTGGTCCACTGAAGAAACTTTTTGTTATCTATTTGGTGTTCTCCGGAGTTTCAAGATTTGACTTGTGAAGTGAAACAAACATTTGTACCAAGAACACAAATGCTCACAAGTACACAGTAAATCTGCCAGTGTTAAATCAACACTATTAGAGTTAAATTAACACTGAGAGTGTTACATTTTAACACTGGCAGTGTTAATTTAACTCTAATAGTGTTGATTTAACAGTGGCAGATTTACTGTGTAGTCGATGCGCTCCGCCATCTTTGTTTATAATTCCGCTTTGTTGATGACGTACACCGTGACGTATCCTCGGTTCAACTAGTGGAAATGCGGGCTGGTTCACTAAAAAGCACCGAGGTTCTCATAAGCCCGAACGGCACCAGTTCAAGAACCAGAGTTATTTTGGTGGAAAAGTGCTATGAGAAAAGAATCGGTGTTCAGTGACGAAATTAACAAACAATTTAGTAACCGTTTTAGTAGGATGGGTAAAGTCTGGCAATCAACCCAACACAACTGAGTTTATAGAAAACAAACAAGCAAAATAAACTATTATTAATTATTCAGATGAAAAAACTGATATTCTCAGAGATTCTCACAATATACTACAGCCACTGTGATGGATGTGCTGATCACATGGAAGCTGAAATGATCTATTTGCTTACTTTCAAGAATAACACAAGATTTACTTGCCTCTTCCACGCCAATAACTCTGCAACAGACTGTCTGCAGGAACAACACTCTATATAACTATAATGGAAATGGGTGGGGCAAGTCTTCTTTGGGATGAACAGGCCGTCCTGTGTATGAACTGGTGAGTGAATGTTTTGATACTTTCTAATTGTTTCTATAATATCTTAAACTCATGCATGACTAAAAGTGCTAAATCCCCACAAACAGGGTTGGACACCACAGGCATAAACTAAAGCTATCCTCTATTAACAGCTATGTGAGTGAGTGCACTGTGCTTCATCCACCTGTAAGTGCGATGCAGCTCCATAACCCTGTCCTCCAGCTCACGAGTCTGATTCGGAGCAAAGTGGAGGTCGCTGACGTAGTCAGAGCTGTGTTCATCCTGATCGTAGTCTCCGATCTCAGCCTGGACAGTGTAGGAGCCCAACAGGGCGTGTGTGGCGAATGAGCAGGGAAGTCGGCCGGACATGATGTCATCACGCAACTGCAGACACAGGTAGTACCTGACAGAGCGGAGTGAAGGACGGATAGTCCAGTGAAGAGGTAAAGAGCTAAACACACAATATATTGCAAGGTACAGTAAATAAATAGCCTAATTAATTGTAATCATTCAGCATCAATTCACTGTGCATATTTAATTAATCAGATTTAAAAAAACATCTGCAAAACATTTTATGCAGAAATGTCCAAATGATCAGCTGGTTTGTGTGGAATACTCAAGCATTTATTAACCCAAACTACTGGTTGCATCTGTGTAGTACAGTAGATTATTAGACCTCAACATAAAAAGTGCCACTTTCTGCCTATATAATATTGGGTGGCTTAGCACGGTCGCCTCTCAGCGCTGAGGTCTTGGGTTCAAGTACCAATCTGAAAGGAGTTTCCATGTTCTTCCTGTGTCTGCGTGGGTTTCCTCCGGGGACTCCGGTTTCCTTCCACAGTCCAAAAACATGGAGATCAGGTGAATTGGATACTCTAAATGTGTGTGTGTATGAATGTATGTATGTATGTATGTACACCCAGATATGGTTGGCACTCCTAGGTGATCCCCCTAGTGCCCTATGCAGTCCTCCAGGTGGGCGGTTGCTACTAGTTGAGAGTACACTGTGTGCGACTGGCTGCCGCTTCTCGCCGGTGGGTGTAAATAGAGTGTATGTATATGGAGTGTGTCAATTGTAAAGCATCCTTGGTTATCTAGTGATTTAGAGGCAGCCGTGGCCTGGTGGTTAGAGAATTGGGCTTGTGATCTGAAGGTTGCCGGTTCGATTCATAGATCCAACAGGTCATGACTGAAGTGCCCTTGGGCAAGGCACCTAACCTCTAGCTGCTCCCCAGGCACTGTGACTAGGGCTGCCCACCGTGCTGGGCACATGTGCTCACTGCCTCCTAGTGTGTATTCACTAGTGTGTAAATGTGCTCTGGCCAGGTGTTTGGGTTGGCATCTTCAAAGTGGTAAGGCTTGTTGGGTGCTCTCAGTCAGCAATGGTCAGTTGATACTGGCCTCCAATTTCCCTTTAACCTGATCATCTGTATGATGCAACAAGTCTGATCCACAGACCTTTAGAAGTGTTGAGTCCATTGCCTTGGTCAAGCTGTCTTGGAGGCATACAGAGTACCAAGAGCAATGGGGTTAATGTTGAAACCAGTGTGTTCTACAGCTGTGGCAGATAGATTAGGTTGAAAAATGCTGGAGTATTCCTTTAAAGCTGCATCATGTAAGGTTGGTGATCTGAAGACCCCTCTGGTAGAAATATGTAACTCCATCAAAACATCTCAGGATGTAAGAATAATCGTCTGTTGTCAGCATCATGCTGCATTTGCATTTGAGACAACCAGTCCACTGAGCTTGGCCTTCAACTTTAATACGTTTAGATACATGATGTGATCTCCTGCCAAATCCCACCCAACCAATCTGACATTAGAAGTAATACTGCAGTCTCCAAAACATGATAGTGATGCTATTTCTATTCGTTTTATGAAAAAAACTAATTTAGCTCAGCTACAAATGTAAATGTGATCAATGTCAAACCATGGACCACATTTCATGCTGGTTGGAGAAACAAGAATCGAGTTCATCACAAGAACAGAGTGGCTTCTTTGAGATATTCAGTGCCAAGTAAAGTTCAAACGGAGCCACGACCGCCAGTGGCATTGAGGCTGAATGACAACGCAGTCATAAAACACGCAGTGTTCCTCTCTTACCTGGTGATGTCCTCCATGAGCTGAGAGGGATCAGGAGGGTAGAATTTGACGGCGAAGGCAAAATGCCACGGAGAAGCTGAGGACATACACACAAGGTGACAGGGGTTTAAACTCGGTTCAATACATTTTACGTGCAGGCTCAGAGGCTTGAGTGATATAATAAAAATACCCCCCCAACCTTTCATACCTCTCCCCCAGAGAATCTGTGGACATCACAGCCCTGTGTCACCTCATAAACGTGAAGGTCAAAGAGAATGAGAGTTCTTTACATGCCTGACTTACCGCTTAGTCATTCTCTCAGCATCTAAATTACAGGATCACTGTTGTGTAGCCTACAGTACTTGTACAGAAGGTTGCGAATGATGCAACACCTAAACAGCATCATTTTATAATACTGACACTGGTTCATGTATACTGAAACTCGCCCTCTCTGCGGTAATATGAATTCTTGTCTGGATGTCAGCGGACTCCAAAAATGTAGCCATAACTAAAGTCCCATTGTTCTTCCTGTAACAATAGCCAATTTAATGGACATGGCAAGGCTTTTCATTTGCCATGTAAAAGGTTTAATTGCATTGCTTTACAAATTATTTGAGTAACTGATGACTTAATATAGCCTAATGTTGGCTAATCTGATCCATTATTGGCTATCTGATTCATTATTTCATTGAGGAATTGACATTGTAAATGATCTGGAAATGTTGAAATTAGTTAAAGCAACGATACAATTCTAGTTCATTATATCTTTGACTAGCCTATTAGCCCTGAGGTCCAATTTGGTGACACATGACAGCTTACACACGCTCAGCGTAACTCATAACCACCTATGGGTCACAGTAATAACCGGTAAGACTTTGATGGTAGATGTCTTGACTGTACTCTTTCAAATTAAAATGTATTAGACATATAAGATGTTCTCTGCAGGGAGCTGCAAAAACAGCCTCTGTCTGTCAAAGGCATTTAAGAACAGATAGAAATCAGTGTGATGCTATGTGTGCCGCTGAAGTTGGGGCTTCAGTTTCGTGCTCTGTGTTTGAAATGTAAGTCTTTCCTATATCATCTAAAGATTGCATCCTAAACCTGAGACCTTAACGAAGATCTGGATGAGGTTTGAGCATGTTTGAGGGATTTTCTTGATGTATATGTACAAAAACGATTGGTGACTACTGAGCTGTAGTGTTTATTAGCTTTGGAGCACACATAACAAGCCATACAATGTGAATGGGTGAAATTTTAGGCTAAGAATTGTCTCATCATTTTTCCTCAGTGATATAGCTCTGGTTTGCTGTCTCCCACAAGTTGTTGGCAGTGAGCTTAAAGGCTTTAGTACAGCTGTTTACTCTCCAGCAGAACACACAATTCATCCAATATGGTGGATATGTACTTTGAGCTAGTATTAGTACTACAGCGTTTATTTCACTAATGCTGAACAATGGAAGCTTTCTTTTTTAAAGACACTTGAAAAATCTTGCACAGATCCACTATTATAGTGATTATAATGTTTACTGAGGCTGTTTATGGAATCATAGCTCCTATTCTAGTGATTAGTAGTGTTCATTGAACTTGTTTGTAGACTAACATCTCCTGTTCTAGTGATTAACCCCCTGGAGTCTAAAGACACTCTGATGTAATCTGACATGCCTTGACTTTTTTACAAATTACACCCATCTAACATTATTTTTCTAAACTTTTACACAGGCTTTTGTTCAGCACAAACTCAGAAACAGTGTCAAAACAGTAAGAGTGTCGTAAATCTATATTCTGATTAATTCTGCTCTAAACTTAGACTTTACAAAAACCTGTTTTCAGATGTGCTGATATGTTGTGAAAAAACACTCTAAACATTTCTAGTCAATACTTTTGAGCTCAGAACTGAATAAACAGGTGTTGGCTGCACACTGCTCATTACAGTTTTTATACATTGTACGTGGTTTTATTTCTAAAGCTTAATATGCCACCAGCATTGACACTGTTCTACCTCACCCTTCTACCATAGAGGACTGAGTATCTGGAGCAGCAGCATTTGTGAATTTTATCATAGTCTCCAAACGGCCAGCGAAAAAATATTCCCCAAACTTTTGAGCAGTAGTGCAGCTACTGCCATGTACTCACTTCGCATTTGCTTCTTGATCTCCTTGGAGGGGTCCAACCAATTCTGTGAAACAGAACAGAGAATTCACGTCAGTGTTTGTGCATCCGACACGTGGCTAATATGCTTTACACTGGCTTTGATTCTCCTTCTCTCGCTAATTGCATGGAGTGTTTCCGGTGGAGGCCTCTCCATATGCTTTAATTGAAGGGAAGATGCGCACTCCTCTGCTCCACGGAGAGATCCAGCAGGCGGGGAGGAATGCAAATCTCAGCATCTGTTTTTTCACACAGCATTCCTAAATTAGCTTCACTGCGCTTGGTCTATCAGAGCAGATCACAGCCAATCAACAGAATCACTAACAGTAGCAGCTTATTATTATATCTCCAGTATCAGACATCAGACTGCCTTTACAAAGTCAAAGCTTCAGCTAAGGAGATGAATCCATATTCTACACTGAGCACATTTTCTTCACGTTTGAACTTAAATGAGCATTTAACTCTTAGAAGACAAGAGGTTTTACCCCCACTTCAAATGTATTCATGTAATTACACATTTCACTGCATAGTAAGTGATCATTATCATTTGACATTCTCTATCAGCATGTTTTGGCTTTTTCATTTGTTCTAGCCTCAAGTGACTGCAAAACAAAACCTCATTTAAATGAGAATAAAATCTCTTCTTCTACTTATAAACACAAAAGTGGGGCAGCCATGGGCTTGTGGTTAAGGATCCAGCTTTGTCACCTGATCCTGATCAATCCCACCGAACAGACCTGACTGAAGTGCCCTTGAGGAAGGCACCTAACCCCAAACTGCTGCCTGGGTGAGTCTCACTACCACCTAGTTCACTAGTGTGTGTTACAATTCAGTTAGTTCACTAGTGTGTGATCAAATTCCTGTGTGTGCATGCACATTGGTCAATGTGTCATTGATGTGGTATGTAAAACTCTACACTTTCAACACAATGTCTCTTATATGAGAGATAACTCATACTGTAATTACACATACTGTTATTGTCAATCCTAATGCATTATTACTAAATACATTTCAACTAATCAACTACATAAACACTTTTATTTGCTTTAGTGGATTTTTTTTCTCTCCCCTATATGTTTTGTAGCCATCGACCCGTCCATTCGTTGACTCTCCCCATCACTTGTAATGTCTCTGACTCTAGGATGGTGCAGACTAACACAGGCCTCCTCCGATGCATGTGAAGTCAAGCTCCGCCTCTTTTCAAACTGCTGCTGATACATAGACGAAGGCAGCAAATGCGCTCGGAGGAAAGCACAGGATCACCAGTTTGCGCGGCAGATGCCTGAGCCAGCCAACATTATTTAGTAGCGATACCCTAAAATCTGATTAATTTTTTTCACTATAAAAATTGGTGGTTAGCATGTTTGCCTCTCAACTCTGGGGTCTTGGGTCTTGGGTCTGAATCCCAGTCCCCATCTGGGTGGACTTTCCATGTTCTACCTGTGTCTGCGTGGGTTTCCATCAGGGTCTCCTCCCACAGTACAAAAACATGGAGGTACTCGTGAACTGGTTACCCTAATTGTTCTGGTGTAAGTCTGTGTGTGAGCCCAGCAATGGACTGGTGCTCTGACCTGGCTACAGTTAGTGTAATGCCCTGCCCCAGCAAACACACTGCAAAAATGAAATCTTAACAAGCAAGAAAATCTTTCAAATCAAGAATAGGTCTTGTTTTCTTTCATCTAAGAATAACTGACTTGTATGTGTTAGATAAACATTATAGTTTTTAGAAACTTTGTCTTTAATTAAGATTCTGCTTCTAATTTTAAGGACTTTCTAAAATTAAGTAAGAAATTTGTTTTATGTTACTGAAAGTTTTCGAGGCTCTCCGGTGTAAAAAATTAATTTCAAGACAACCTTACTTAATCTAAGAAAACATTGTTCTAAAAACTTATACAAGACTAGAAACACAAGATTTCATATATTTTCCAGTAAAACGTGTGACACTTTATGTGACTGAAAAGTATTTTTGGGGGATTTTTTGTTTGTAATTGTGGCAGAGTGCATTGTTTCTATAACAGAGCGAAAACATTATTACAACAGTCTAAAGACATTTTGTATGAACAGAACATTTTTAAATGTGTAATTTGATTACAAACATTGATTGGCCACTTCATTAAAAACTAGGTTTTTTTCAGCTCCACTGAGCATACAGGAAAACTCAATGCTCAGGACCCCACATGTCCACCACACAGCATATATTATTATTCATATTAATCATATGTGACCCCGCCAGGGAAAACCAGGTCAAAGTCATTCTTTTTTTTCAAAATTTTTTTTTTTCAAAACAACTTTTTTGTGAATTTAAGTTTTGTTTTTGATGAAAATATGTATTACAATAGATATCTGAGACTATTCTCTTTCATTCACAGCAATAATACAGAGTGGCTAAGTTTTGTCGCTAATGTGAGTGACATGATATTGACACGATATCTCAATAAGTTGCCCAGTGACTTTGGCCTGGTTTTCCCTGACGGGGTCACATATTAATGCTTATTACCTTATTATAGGTATTACAGTCAGTCTTAAATTAGAAAGACTTTAAAATCTTTTTTTGTTCATTTAAACTCCATATTGAGTGTAAAGTGCATTAAAGGATTCTATTTTTAAGATTTTTTTTTTTATGAAATGACGTTTTATGAAAATACTTAAAACAAGATTGATGTGCTAGTTTTGGCCTTTTTATAGATCATTTTTAAGATATTTGATCTATAATTGAGTGTTGCTTAAATCTAGTTATAACACCTTATATTGGTCATTTTTATTGGTTTTTAAGAGTACAAGATCATTTACAGTGCAAAATGTTTTTTCTTGTTTCGAGAAACCACATTTTCTCACTATTGTGGCAGATAAATTTACTTATTTCAACTATTCTTTTTCTTATTTAGTTTTTATTTTTCTTATATTTTAACACATACTTTTTTCAGTGCAGTGATGGGGTAGAAGGACTCACAGCGACCCTGACCAGGATTAAATGATTAAGATGTATGAAACATTTTAAAGATTGAAAATGTTCAGGTTGTACGTGTGAACATTTGATGGTAAAAATGTAAACAAATGAATTCTCTGAATTACAACAAAAAGCAGATGTGACATTTCTTTTCTTCCATTGTCGGCTTCTGCTGTACTTTGTGTCTTCCTCATAGCCATCTCGCCCCTAATGCCTCACTGTGGATTTCATGTCAAATTTGGTCTTTTGGTCATGTCAAATTATTTGGTTCATCAGCATCAACAAAAACCAGCCGTTTCAAGACGCTGACGACGATGATCAACAGGACATTGATTTTATGCTGTGATGTTGTAAACCAGCCACATAATTTGATCACACTGGGATGATTGGCAACTCCTGCTCCCAGCATGTAAACACTGCTATGAGGGATTTGTCTTTGATGAGTGATCCATTGGTGCATAAATTGGCCTAAAGTTAGGACTAAACCATGTGCACTGCTTACTGTTGCTTAGATTCACTGTACATTGGCACAATTACAGCTCGGGCAATTCATCAACAAGCTTAAATACCTTGATGCGCACTGAGCATCTATTATCTGCCTGAATTTCTTTGGTGGCTGGCCAAAAGCAAAGAACACTCAATTATCAGCATGCCTGCTTCTCTACAGCAATGCGTCGATTCTCTGTCTTCAGCAACACACTCACATATCACAGTGGAATAATAGATGGAGGGAGTGCTTTTCTCCGCTTGGCATGAGATTGATATACTTGAGAAATTGCATTTCAATTGCCTCGATTCAGTTCGAATGTCACAAAAAGCACGGCGAATAAGAATCTGGTCTGAAGTGAATGTCTTGTACGTTCGATATATTCAGTCTACTCAGAGCTCCATCCTTAAGTATCACAGATGACAGAAAATGACATTATCGAGCACTTCACCGACTTAAAACAAACACACAAAGGATGAGCTAAAATGCTTTAATCAGCCATTAAACACAAAAAACAACACCTGGCAGCACCACTGGAATCTGGTGAACTGATCTAATCCTTGCCAATGGCATAATCACCCCAAATTGCCTCTCTCGAAAACAATTACCCTGTGCCCACCAGCCTCCAAATGCACCATCCCGTGGCGAATAAACAAGTCTTTTGAATGCAATGCATTTTGGTGTGCACTAGGAGGTCCGATTGTTCCACATTGTTTTCTCAGATGTTAACTTTAAAAAGACTTTATAAAGTTTAGACCTGAAGAGATGGTCTGAGTAAGCCATTTAAAGTATTATTCAACAAGCGAACGTTTTCAGTACTGTGGTTAAGTGAATAAAATATTGAATCACAATCAGTGATGCTATGTTGAGTAGTTATTGTGTGATTAATCACTTTTGTGCTTGAACAGTCCATAGTCTTATAGCTGCACACAACACACTTCAGTGAAATATTCGATAATGCACTAATGCCGTTTCATCAAGTCTGATCTTTAAATGTATCAACCTGACTCTTCAAACAAAGACTAGGACAGTCCAGACTGTGCTCTTCTCTAAGGATGTGAAAGCTGGATAGTAAAAAAGCAGAACAGGAAGAATTTTGATGCCTTCTTTGGGAGAACCTTGGACAGCTAAGTAAACAAATCAACCAAATCAAAGCTCACCTTTCACTACAAGCTCAGAAACCAAACCGAAGAGCTCTTATTTTGGACCAGTTCACTTCTAGCAGTGATGCTAGAACAGTTGAAGGTAAAAGAGAAAGAGTACCAGCAAGGTGATGGATGGATGCAATCAGAGGAATCATGAATACGCCATTAAGAAGACCCAAAAAGAAGTCAGGATGTTCTGGAGAAACACTGTCCATATGGTCACCAAGACTCAGATTTGACTTCACGGCACAATTTATAATACAAAACACCTGGTGTTTAGATTTGACTGAGCTGGTATTTAATCTGTGCTGCCCCTTTAAGACTGAATTCAGACTCCATAGCAGTGAACAAGGTCTAACAAAGCTGACATTTCATAGAATGATACTCTGTTAGAGTCTCAATGTATCATTTTGAACATGAATATGAATACAAGTCCTACATCACTGCTGTTTTATTTTTCCTCTGTTTAGGTATCCAAACAAAATTGGTCAAGTGTATTAACATGGCACAGTAATGAAAAAAAACTTTTATAACCTTTTGGCTGTCTGAATCACGGAAGGTCATGCCAAAGTAGTCCTTCTCCAGCAGGTTGAGATGTTCACACACCAGGTCCACCAGAGCTTGACCCTTACAGTGCTTCTGAAAACACAAACAATGAAGATTAGCATCCAAAGAAGCTTGAGGCTACGGCATTTGAACCTTTGATGCTGTTCTAATATCCACAGATTGTGAATAAAAATAATATCAGTCAGTTAACATGATCTGTACCTGATTGGATGGTTGATGCTCTCAATGAGAACAGACTTTTTCAGGGTTTCTCAGTCTCCTGGTGATCTACCACCCAGGAGTTTAGCTCCAACACACCTGAACTATTCAGATCACCTGGATCAAGGCTGAAACTGCAGGGTGGTAAATCTTCAGCATCAAGATTGGTCCAAGTGGTAAATGATCAATCCTGGTCCTGGAGGTCTACCACCGTGGGGTGAGTTTCCCGAACAATAACAAAGGTTAGCATTAAATTAACAAAGTATGATGCATCGTGACAACTGTTTCCCCAAAGTGTCATGCCTTGTTGGTACCACAGTAGTCTGAACCATGTCAGTTTGAACCACAGCAGTCCAAACTACACTGTTTCCTGATGTATTTTGTCAATCTTTTAAAGTGGGAAACTCAAAAAACAAAAACTGCCAGTGCATTTATATGAATATTCAACATAATGGCTCAGTGGGATAGACATATGCAATGGATGCAACAACATAAAAAATTTAATTTCTTGAATACCCAGGTTTGGATCCTAAACCAGGACAATGAAAACTCAGTGATTAAGAATAGAAACATTAAGTACTGTTAAGATTTCTACATTGCAAGAAAACATCTGTTACTTGTTCTAAACCAGCGATTCTCAACTGGTCGATCACGACCCATGGACACATTCTGGGCGGGTCGCAGACAGATTGTAAAAAATAAATAAATTTCAAAACAATTAAAAATGAAAAAATCAAATCTGATTTGGTGCATGTCCCCTGTAGCTTTTCAAAAGGCACTTTTTTTGGTCCCCTGCAGTTTTTACCATCCAAAAACATTATTACGTGTTTACGTGTTACGCTATATTTAACGGAGATGAGTCGAGCACTAGGACCCAGCAGAAAACAGGCCGCTCAAGCGCTTTAGAGCTCCAATAAGCATTGGTTGACACTTTTTAAGTGCAAGAGCGCGGGTCACGTTGCACTCACTGATTCTTTCTTTCGTTTAGTGGAGTGCACGTAAACGCTTCCCGCATGCTCACAAATCTTTTTATGCTCTTACACTCAGAATTCACTGCAAACATCCAATCAGAAAAAACAGATCTTATAATTTTATGTATATAATATTTATATATAATTCTAGGTATAATTCTGTGTAAATCTATTGACCATGCATTACAAAAATAAGTGTAAAATTGGTGACTGTTATTATTTTAACAGTTTATTAATATTTAATAAATGTACTAATAATTTATTAAGGATTAATACTGATATTATTTTATTATTACTAATAACGATTAATAGTTATTATAGTTACTAATATTATTAGTATATTATTAATAGTAACTATCAATTATTAATAAAACATTAAGTAATTTATCCATATTTACTAATAATGAATCCAAATGTTATTTATGTTAAAGACTGCGATGCTCCAGTCCCATTCCCCCCCTGGAATCAAGCCAGTTGTGTGTCCCACACCTCTATAATCAAAATTTCGTCCCTGCTTATCAACTATGCTTTTCGGGAAACGCGCCCCTGGAGAGTTCAGCTCCGACACACTTGACTCTGAAAGCCTTCATCACCTGGATTAAAACTGAAGCTAAGCTCCGCAGGACCGTAGATCTCCAGAACCAGCATTGGCACACGGTTCTAATATACATCTCTTCCTTGTTTGGTTAGAGATAATCAATACTATTCACTTCCTCTGTGTGTTTTGGCTCATTGGTGTAGATAATTCCACTTAGATGTGACCATTTAACACAAGAACGATTTATTGAAACAAAAGCTAACATGAGTTTAGATATTTCCATATATTAGAATAACAGTGCTTATGCATAGCAACCATTGGGCCATATTTATCATCTCTTAGTAAAAACTCTGATGTAAGATCAGTCAATACTACAGAAAATACAAACTGATTTCAGATCAACAGCCTGAGAATGGGTCATTGTTGCTGTTCTGTAGTATGTCCCTAATAGCGGGGACATGCCGAAGCCCTCGATGTTCTCAATTTAGTGGCATTTAAGGAACAAAATATTCTCAAGCAAAACTGGTAGATTTCCCATGAACCACCATCCACTACATACATCAGGAAAAGTGCCAAGAGAGAGCTCTGCCAAAAGGAGGCCACTTATATCACCATTGCTGAATACAGCAACAGTCGTGCTTACATAATAACCAAAAAGCCCAGAGAGCCTCTCCACTGCCACTGTAGCTTTAATCACTGCAGACTCCGGATGTTTCCCCGGGGTGCAGAAGTCAGCGCAGAGTCCTGCTCTCTGGATAGTAGGTGACACACACACACACATACACACACACACACACACACATTGTCTCTGAGTGTATCAAGTACTGCATCTAGTGCTGCCACCGCTTCCCCGGCAACCCGTTTCCTTAGTGACAGTGAAGCGGCTGTTGTCATGGAAACAGATGAAGGGTGTTGTAGCTCGGATGCCTACAAAGTTCTCCTCCTTTTGGTTCATTAAGAGTGTGGGGGGAGGGGGGTCCCTAATCTCTGCATTTGGCTTCACTGGAGTAAAGACATGGGTTAGGCTGCATTAAGCACTGACAATTTTATCATCCAGATAATGAGCAATTAACCAGAGGTAAAACCTCTTCAATCCAAGCAAGTCTCTCCTATAAGACCTCATTTATATAAATTATATAAGAGGATTGAGTCATTTCCTTACAAGAAAGCCTGGATAGAACAGCTAGAAGTAACAACACTGTTTCACAATGTTGGTCTTTGTAATACAGATGTTGCAGAAAGTTGCATTAAGCCTGGTTCACACTACAAGATTTAAAAAATTCAAAATGATGTTGAAACTGTGAGACACCCTACACATAACAATACTGTTCTGTCCATGATCATCGTTAGTCATAAAGGCACCCACACTACACCATCAGGGTCCACTTCACTCACGATTTAACCACCATGCTTTTAACACATTAGCAAGCTCTGTTCAGCTCTCATTGGATTGCCTTTGAGCATAACATCAATGTTGTGTTTTACACCAGAGCATCAGCTCCACCCCACACTACAGGACACTGAATCATACATTTTGAGAATGGTTATTATTTACGATTCACAATCTGGGCACCCCCAACTGCACTTGGGGACGATCCATGTGTAAAGATTGGATTATAGACCCCCAACACTACAAGATAATCTGTGAAGATAATCTGCTACTATTACCCTGAGATCAGGAGACATTTTAACTATTGTAGGGAGGAGAAGACGAGCCTCAAAATCAGCTTTATTATCTTTTAGTATGAACTAGGCTTTAGGCAAATTAGTGTTTAACCATTTTAGCAATAACCTGTTTTTGAATTATTTGTATTTTACCTTTATATACCTATACCTATAAACTAAATATAACATATACTATATCAAAATCCTAAGGTTTTAAAAAATATTTTTTTCCAATAAAATTAAACGTGCCAATGAAGCATTTTAAAGATGCAAAATGTTAAACAAAAGGTGGTAAAAATGGAGATCAAATGAAGCTAATATAAAACTATTTACAACAAAAAGCAGGTGTGATGTTCTTTTTTTTGTCCACTAAGGGCAGTGTTGGCTCCTGCAACACTGTGTGACTTCCACACAGGCATCTCGCCTCTCATGTGTAAATATGATTGTATAGCACATTTATATGATCATATTTCCATTTTACTTCAACTATTAATATAAAACTAAAACTAGCAAAGAGTTTCAAGAATTTTGGTCAGAAGATGGCAATGCTCAGCGTGACTTTGTTTTTAATTATTTCAAGGAATACTTGAAGCAGAATGCTTGGATTTTGTCCACCATTAGCCACACACTCATAGTCAGAGAACATGAACATCACTCATTTTCTCTGAACTTTGCTCTAGCATGCTTCCTCAGTGCATTAATGAGATCATTCACCACCAGCTTAAAAGGGCATAAGATCATTCATAGATGTTTCCTGTGTCGTCGCTCCCACCCCCAGCAATAAACCCAACAGAATGCAAGCAAAGTCTGTGCTCTAAGGCAACTCATTTGGCCTGGAATCAGCTCACTTCTTGGGTGAAAGTTGACACAAAGTACGACCTTGTTTCACCCAGAGCTGTTATTATCAACTGTAAGTCTTAGATAGGGCCCATTTAATGTCAAAGCCTATCATTACTGACACAAAAAGGCCAAGGCCCCTCCAAAGGCAAAGGGACAGGTGATGTTTAATACAATAAAAAGGAGCCCAGCATGAATAATAGGGTTTACTTTGTGTACTGTGATTAGTAGAGAGAGAAAAGAGAAAGGGGGTTCACTGAGCCAGAGCCAAACCTTATAAAAATGCAATTACAATGAGAATATGATAGTCAAATGCAGCTTAAAATAAAAAGGCACACTAAGGAATAATCCTATTACTCATACTGGAGGAGAAGAGAGAGAAGTATGTCAGTGTATTACAACAGCATTCATTGGCCCATATTTCCAAATTTTGCACTCAGTGGACTAAGATTGTAAATGGACTTAAATAGTTCATATAAATGCATATGTGCATGTTCGACATGATGGTACAAGATATGGCAAAAACATACCATCAAAATTCTAGACATGCACCTTCACCAGCTTCTTTTTATTCAGGCAGAAAATTAGCCATCAGCCAGTCGATGATAAAAATGAACGACTGGTACATCCATACAAAATACATCCATATAAAATACAACACATAATATGTTGGATATGTTGGAACAGACTAAATTTGTCCACAAAACTTTTAAAAACTACACATTTACAAACAAAAATATAAAAATGATGTGCTATAAAAAATTATGCAATAAGTTTAATTAAGCTACTTGTTACTATGACATCTATGTAGCTACTAATGTTCACAGTTTACTCTTTATAAGATATATATTAATGGTTTATATCTTTTTATTAGCTTGTATGCAGTTTCTCGGTGCTCGAGAGATACTCTAAATGCAATGTTATTGTCAGCTTATGTTGGAAAGAGGCAGGATGTAAATGCAAGCAGGTGGGGTCTTATTTAACCGCCTTGAGTCGGCAGAAACCGAAATTCTGCATAAACACTTACAGTGGGTCCAGAAAGTATTCATACCCCTTGAACTTTTTCACATTTTGTCACCTTACAACCACAAATGTAAATGTATTTTATTGAGATTTTAAATGATAGACCAACACAACGTACCACATAATTGTGAAGTGGAATGAAAATGATACATGGTTTTAAAAATTTTAATCAAATAAAAATCTTAAAAGTATGAAGTCAATAAGTATTCAACCCCTGTACTCTGATACCTCTAAACAAAATCCAGTGCAATCAATTACCTTCAGAAGTCACTTAATTAGTTAATAGAGTCCAGCTGTGTGTAGTTTAGTCTCAGTATAAATACACCTGTTCTGTGAAGGCCTCAATGGATTGTTAGAGAACACTAGTGAATTGACCTGCAAACCTACCAAGACCTGGCCGTCCACCTAAACTGACAGATCCAGCAAGGACAGCACTGATCAGAGATGCAGCCAAGAGGCACATGGTCACTCTGGAGGAGCTGCAGAAATCCACAGCTCAGGTGTGAGAATCTGTACACAGGACAACTATAAGTCTGCACTCCACACATCTGGCCTTTATGGAAGAATGACAAGAAGAAAACTATTGTTGAAAGAAAGACATAAGAAGTGCTGTTTAGGTTTGCAGTTCAATTTAATAGTGTTCTCTAACAAACCACTGAGGCCTTCACAGAACAGGTGTATTTATACTGAGACTAAATTACACACAGCTGGACTCTATTAACTAATTAAGTGACTTCTGAAGGTAATTGATTGCACTGGATTTTGTACAGGGGGTTGAATACTTATTGACTTCACACTTTTAAGATTTTTATTTGATTAAAATTTTTAAAACCATGTATATGAAATAAATAAAATAAAATACATTTACGTTTGTGGTTGTAAGGTGACAAAATGTGAAAAAGTTCAAGGGGTATGAATACTTTCTGGACCCACTGTATATAACTTAACGAGATTTATCCTAGAAACAAAACAAAACACACTCCAGAAACCTTAAAGGGTCTACTTTTCAAATATATATAGCTT